>JAEQML010070641.1:0-16654 GCA_016904865.1 Pissodes strobi | reverse complement strand
CCCTTTGCGTTACAGATCGCTCCGCGTTACAGAACCCTCCGCGTTACAGATCCCTCCGCGTTACAGATCCCTCCGCGTTACAGACTCGATTCTCTTCGAAAGCTTCGATTTGGAAGCTCTCCGTCATCCCCGAAAGCCCACGACTATCTTCGACATCTCTCAGACATTCTCGGAAGCCCACGACTACCGTATACAATAATGTTAGTCTATATACCGATCTTCGAGTAGTAGACCGTTTTGTTATATCAATTTGCTCATTGCGTCAAATCAGATATGGCGGGAAATTTAAAATAAGCGTATAGATATTAGGAAAAATAAATAATGTATAGGATATGTTACCATGAAATATTAGACATCTTGTAGATCTTTTTTCTCGTCCTCAAGCACCACGTGACCTACTCGATCTGCCCCTTGTTCAATATGACGTCCATCGTCATCATCCTATGAGCACAACGTCATTGACAGCGCGTTCAAAAGGCATTCATAGCATGCATTTAGGTGTAACAGCAGCGCTTCATGAAAGGTAGGCGAGCCAAAGTTCTACGTTATTTTTAAATATAATTTAAAACACATTCTTTACTTAAATTATTTTGGGATATTAGTAAATAAAACACAAAGGAAAGGCTAATACATTTATTAACCATCAATATTACATAGTTTATTTACATCGTCAACAATTTTATGTTTATTATAATTAATAAATTCTGATGTATAAATGTCCATAAATCTAATTTGCCAACTCTTAAATATTTATTATGGGAGACACTTGTTTACATTTAATTCTAGAAACAAGAGCTTGGCTAAAGACCAACCAGACTCCCCGATTTTCAATTCACTCGACTTGCAGGATAAAATTTGTTGAAACTCAGCAAATACTGCTTCTAGATCTGTATTTTTGGAAATAAATGTATAGCGGGAGCTAAATGATTTTATATCTGACGTTTCTTGAGAAGCTAATAGATATAACCCAAATAATCCCATAGTAACTTTAAGATTTAAATGATCCGAGAGACCCTTTTCTATCAAACGAATAATTTTAGGCTTAAGTTCCTCTAAATATAACATCACATCTATAGGATGTAACTTGGCAGAAAGCCTATAATTAATCATTCTATTTTTGAATGCAGTTTTAACAATTTCAACTCCTGCTTCTAGCTCAACACAACATTTATCTTTATGTTTATGACTAAGTCTATCCGAATGAGCGGAAATATTTTCCTTGCACTCCTCACTGAAGAAATACATTTTTAAGACTGAGGGAAAACGTTAGGATATCAATATTTATATATTTTAATGCTATAAACTATAATATGATATATCTGCAAGTATATATTTTAACCACTATTTATAATATTCCTATAAATTAGTCAACATAACCTATTAACATTGATCAACCTCCATTATTGAATAATGTCCCCAAGGAAGTGTTTCTACAGAGTATTTTGAAATTTGTCGTTTATCATCATGTGGGCTCAAGCCAATTTTAGATTGTTTAATTGTATGCAACGTATGTTTTTTGATCTAATTAAATTTTGAGTAATCGTTTTTTCAGTAAAAGTTTCAAGGCACTCTACATAATCTTGAAACATAATTTTGCTGTTAATAACACACTTCTTGATGCCCTTAATCTTTTTTGTTAAGCCTTTATTTTTCAGAATTGTTTGGATCTCCTCACGCTCCTTTCCCTCAGCTTCTAATTTAATTCGCTCTTCTTCTAATTCTTCAGCAGTGAAAAATAGTTTTGTAGCATACATTTTGGACCGAAGGCCGATGAAATGGGTCATTATTCGCCCATTGTTCTCGTCTTTCATCATTCCAAGAACTTTCTTGTTCACTAATGGAATGGAATATTCATTATCGGGGGCATAGTCGGACGTATCAAAATATTGAGAACAGTCTTTTCGCATAACATCATAAACATCAGTGTTTTTGATTTCGTATATAAGCGAATCAGTATCTGTATAGAGTACTTTGCAGTTTGAAAAGTTTCTGGCCATATAATTGTAATGAAAATCATATATTGTGGTTTTAGCTAGATCTAGGATACTCATTCCTACATATATAGGTTTGTTAAAAAATACCTCGGATTTCGCAAGCTCAATAATCAATAAATTTTCATTTATTATGGTGCTGCTTTTAAATTCAGGTCTTGCTATTAATGCCTCGGCGCCATAACGGCCATCCCAATTTGTTACAAGTTTTATAGATGAGTGTTTTCGGATATTCTCCATAGTTTTTCCAAACACTGCGTTGTTCATTAGCTTGAACAAGTTCTTTTCAAACTCATTCTTTGCATTTTGCCTGAGGTGTGTGTTAAGATCGATATAGGACTTTAACCAGGGAGATTGCGAAAACGATAATACTCGATGTATCTTTTTAATTTTAACTCCCAAGGCTAAAGCTTGCTTTAAATTTCTATAATGAATAACATACTCGGTTTTATTATACAGAGTCCCCAAAAGTTTTTTATTATTTTTATTTTTAGAACCTATAGGAACATCATGTTCTGGGCATGGTGGAAGGTCCGAAAATTTATCATGAAGCTCATGGGGAATTTCGAGATCAACTTCTAAGATATATCCAGTACTAACATCATCGGAAATTTTTGAAATGTCTAAAGTATTAATATCTTCACGAGATAGCCAATTAAAGTTTCCATAAGGCAGATATTGTGACATGGCCCAGCCATACTGGTTATTAATATCAAAGTACGTTAAATAAGAATCTTCTTTGGATGGGTCATATGATGATATGTACTTATTATTGGCTTCAGCATATCTTTTCGAGCACTGACTCAATCCGCCTCTTATACCCTTTTCGACAAACATAACCTTGTCCAAATCAGTTAAGAGCTCAAGCTTACGCTGGTTAGTTTTAAACATATGGTATAACATACAGTTCCATGTATAACCAGGTAGGGTATAGTAGTGGGCAGGATCTATGCCATATGTTTTTGAGGACGTATTTCGAAACTGCTCAAAAACATCAGCGAGCAATAAAATATCCGTCTTCATATAGAGATCCGAATATTCCTGCATTGATTTACAACCGAAAGCGGACCAAACTTTCTTCGCATGAGCATAAGCTTTATTACTTATCATGGAATCAGTCAAACTATTATAAAATTCCATTTTGGAGGGCAATTTAGGTACACTAAGCTTGTCCCAACTATCCATAAAATCATAGGGAAACACACCTTTTTTTACATAGTAGTGAAAACTGATCTTCAGTTATGTCTTTGAATTCTGATTTTAAAATTGGATATTTGGGCAAGTATGATGCTAATTTATCAAGGCCTGAAGCTAAGAATCGAAAGCTGTCTATAAATCGGAATTTAATTAGGTTTCCAGGCACATGCTTAGTGAAAGAAATATATCTTTCTTTGTTGACAGGTAAAACATCGATCGCCCCCTCTACTTCAGCTAATGCTTTCACCACCATATGTCCATCGTAGGAGCTCATATTGTGGAAAAGTACAGGTATTGTGTGCCCATCTTTGAAATTCAGATTGCATGCTTCGTGGGCCGGGCCCCGATATTTTCCCGTCAGATGGCAGTGGTCCCTAACTTTTTTATCTTCAGGCCCAAAAGGTTTCTCACAAATGTGACACACCTTTGCAAAAATAAATTTTGCTTCTTGTTCCAAAGATAACCGATCCATAGGCAAGCTACACAGAAATACTGTCTCAACATTTTCGGCGAAAGCCATCAATTCTTTCACGAACCATTGCATGCAATCATGGCCCGTATACGATTTATAATATGACAAACTATCATCATACGCAACGTCGCTAAAACAAATAGGTTGCCTCAAGCAGACCTGACCTTACTCAATACCGATGAACGACCGTCGCGCTTGTTCGACTGGCTTGGTGGCCTGTGGAATTTGCGTTCTCTCTCACACACAAGCGGAACCTCATAAAGGCATCTCTCTTTAAATCATTTTTTGATGCTTTTTGCCTAATAACTAACGTTTTTATTTTACAAAATAATTATTTTTCAGTTGTAGGTTTGTTGTTTAATGCATAAATGTGTAAACAATAAATTTACAAAACTTTAATCTCTTCAAAATACAGTTTTATTATTACTATGGAATGATACTATTAAATTTAATTCTTACATTAAGCTTGAAAATGCCCACTAATTTACTTAATGGATATACGCTACTCATATTTGCCTAAAATGTATATTCGGGTAATGAATATAGTAAGATCATTGGTTAAAAAGATTGATGAATAAAAATATGTATTTTACAGGTAAACAATAGGATTTTAGTACAGTCAAACGCATATCGTTTATTTTAATTATTAGATACATATTAAAAATTATAATAATAACAAATTTATTTAGGCAAACGTAAAAATATATTCTAAGATATTAAAAGAAAGTTTAGATCTACGTTTTTTAGATTAATATAATGCAAATGATAAACAGTGTCTGCTATTTAATAATATTTATTGATACAAATGTTTAAAAGCTGTAATCTAATAATTATTAGGCAAGATTTTTTTTCATTTTTTTAAAAAATTTGGTATCGTGTACATCATCCTCGCAGGGTCTTTTCTTTGTTATTCTAATCTTCTCTTTCTTCTTTTCATTTAAATATTTTATTCTTATAAATAGCCTTTGTCTGAGAAAACACTTTGCAGCTTCAACGTCTATTTTGTATTTTCTCTTGACTATATTCAACAACTTTTCCGTAATTTTAGGTCCCTTTCTTATAGATCCATCTTTGTGAAATTTTTCGAATAATTTATTCAAAATATTGGAAAGTTGTTTCCACTTTTTCGTTGGTTCCATGAGCCCTCCAAAAGAAAGATGTGATATCCATCTGGGGATGTCACAAGAACGGTCAGCATGTGACTTGAATGTATGCTGACCAAGATCTGAATGGGTGGTCTTCAACTTAAAGGCCACCCATCCAGCCAAATATTGAACTCCGTCACTTTCAGCTGTTTCTCTTAATTCTTTGGTGCTTTCTAAATTATGATCAATATCAGAAGATGTAGATGCCAAACTGTCGGTGTCTGAAAAGTCAACTCCTTTTTCATATTGAATTTCTGGGATGGTCACACTGGCAGATATTATTTTTGCCACTATGATATATTCATCTTCATTCGCATCGAGAGCTATTGTATTCAAGTTTTTTTGAACAACTCCTGGATTTTTTCCTAATATAATCATCCGGATACGATAAATCGCGTCTAGTGGTGAAGGATGATCATTTAGTCCCCCTCTTCCTCGAATTTGGGAGAAAAAGTTTTCTAAGGCGTCTTGATTTATTTTGTGAGTCAGGATGTAAGTGGCCTTAAATCTTTCTTTCATATCAGCAAAAAGTTTTTTTAGGGATGAAATTGATATCAGAATTGCCTTCTGAAATATTTGTAAACTTGATTTGCCTTTACAATGCATGCCATTTATTAGCTCCCATACCTCGTCTAGTTCTTGGTTCTGTTCTTCCAAATGTAGGCCATAGGGTTTCTTGCTGGAAATTTGTGTGGAAGGAGCAAAACTATTAAAGATATCAAACCAGTTGTTGATTTTTTCAATAAAATTTCCCAAATCAACAGCCATTTTTTCGTCGGGTCCTGGCTTATAATATTTTAGGGCAGTGGCTGTTGTATGAGATAACAGTTGTGCTGCTAAGGCAACATTCTGCCGTTGGTGGCCAAAACATTCTAGATGTCTTTTACTTATTTTATAGCATGATGTTACCTCTGAGTCTGTTGAGTTAATCAAATGTTTTAACGGATCTACAGTAATAACTGAACCGTCTTTTAAAATAAATCCGGTATCTAACAGCCAATTTCTAATTAATTTCAGTAAGTGGGGTGCATCTGCAAAAAAGTAAATATTGTAACCAGTAACTGAACTGAAAAAATATGTATGATCTTTGTTTATTCCTAGCTCTTTCCAAAGACCAACAGTACCACCTCCACAGTCTGATACACATGCGACAACTATGTATGAGATGTCGTACAATTTTTGAACTAAAGTAGTTAGTATATCTTTGGTCATTTTTCTGTCAAAGTCTATGAATATCGGCTGTTTCCATTTAGAGAACAGACCCCTGGCCATAACCACTTGCATCTGTGAATGGGGACCTATAACTTCATCAGCCGATTTGTCGTACTCGTACATGGAATTTACTTTAATTTCGTCAAATTGTAAAACAACTAGTTTTTGAAAGTCATCCATTTCTTTTGCAGCAATACTCATAATTCTCAGTACATCACTTAGAATACCTTGTCTTAGGTTTAAACGGGAAGCCCATCTTTGAAGTGACGATATCCCCGGTAGTGGGTACTTTTTCTGCTCACGTAGATATACGTAACACCTTTTGCTAAAATACCTAATTGCAAAAGCATTAGATATGTCATCGGAACTCCACACAACCCTCTTCTTCTTCCCTATAAGAATGTCTTGTTGAGCCTTACTTAAAAATGCTTTAAGAGCATTTTCTATTTGTTTCCGATATGATTCTTCTAATAGCAATTTGGAAGACATAGTTTCCAGCTCTTTTTCTAGTTCGATTATTTTTTTATTAAGCCTATAATTTCCTTGCTTACTAGCTTCTAAGTGATTTTTGAGATCCTCATTTTCTTTGACTATGTCATTTTACTTATTCTGAAGTATCTCATACTCAATTTCATATTTGTTTTCCTCGTGGACCTTAAACGATGGAACTATAGGTGCTGAAATAGCAGGGGAAAGAGGCTCGATGGTATTTTTCTCATTTTTATTTTCATAAGCTTTGGTTGCCCCTGATGTGGATGGAGCAGCATCAGTTCCCTCGGGGCTTTGGCTGTCGAATAAAATACTTCTAACAAGTTTTTTTTCGTTTCTTTTTGCTAAACGCTTGCTTCTGTCGATCTTTTTTCGTCTTGGGGATTTGGTTAAATTCATTGAAGGGACAGCTAAAATTAATAAAAACTGTGATAGAAGCAACTCATAAATTGTTACCGTTTTTTCAGTTTTAAAATTGACAAAAAATAAGTTAACTATGGCTCTACGAGCTACACAAAACTGATCTGCCGACTATTGGAACCGAGCATTGTATTTTATGTAATAATCAGCAGAAAATATACCAAATTTCTCTGTAATATTTCTTCCTTGAAAACTATAATACATAGGAGAAAATATCTAGTTCAAAAATATTACTTTTTATAAAATACAGAAGTTTCTTGCCAAAAATAATCTGATAAAATCTACAGTGTATCCAAAATAAGAATAAGAAACAAGGGAATCTGGGAAACGAAGAGATCGGTTAAATGACTAAAAAATGCCGATTTCTAGAACTTCTAAAAAAGCTGCTTTAGAATTTCAGAAAAAATGGCAAATGTATGCTTTTTGAACATCTCCAGAATTAATCTGAATTTCCGATATTTAAAAACACCTTTTTACTAAGATGTAAAATACTCTACTTTTTGCCACCGATCAGTAGCAATTACAGTGGATCTGTGATTACACCATCTCCGAGATACTTATGCTTTTCGTTCTTATCTCGGACACTTATAATATTTTTGAGTTATATATCAAAAACCAATTTAAGAAAACTATCAAAAGCGCGACTTTCAAATTGATTATTTCCTTTAGAAATGTACCTGTAGACTTAAGCATTCTCTTCACAGGCAAGTTGAGAAGTTCAGACTGCAAATTACGTTGATAATCATCCTCATTAAAGTGATCTGAACACACTCGAGAATAATCGGGATTCCATTTATCGTCTCTACGACATCTATGAATCCATATTTTCCTTATATTGTCATTTTTGGGAAATCGATAAAATGATATTTGTTTCCCTGATATCTTTGCTTCCGTGATATTATTGTCGCAAAGAGCAACCGCACATCTCATGCCAGGCATGACAGTTCTAAAATATAATAGATGTAAAGGATCTATTTTTTCTAGGTAAAGTATTATTTGGTCCTACTTAAATTATCAATTTACACACGTACTTACAATATATTTTACCAGATAAATCTTTTAAAACTCGAGTTCAATTTGAAAAGTTCTTATTTAACACCACACAACAACTTATTACACCAGTAAAGTCAATAAGAAAATAATATAACGTCTCTTGGCCACCAAGCAATACCGCGCACGGCGAACGGGGACACCAGCACCACAATAAAGCGTGGACACCAGCATACGAAACGAGTCCCCACCGCTGCGCTCTCCCTTCTCGCCCAACCGATGCCGATCGAGGCAACCTATTTGTTTTAGCGACCTTGCATCATACGAGCATTTAACATAATAGCCAATGCTGAAGGGCACATGTTCTTGGTATTGCCGGGTGTTTTTATTTTCATCATCTTCTGTGGGAACCAACAAACACTCAGTGTCCGCATAAATTACAAAGGGGGCCTTTTCTTTGTATTTAAAATCCTTAAATTCCACCCACTTTTTTTCGTCTGTTGGAACCCGAGGAACTGGCCCATTATTCAGCTTTATGCAATCTTTAGTATGGCTATCTAGTTTCTCCTCTGTATAAAAGTAATGAAGGCATCGGTCACAAATATGCTTTTCTCGGTGATTCTTATTAATTTGGCTTGAAACCAAACGAGATAAATTTTTAATCCACACGTAGTGATAATTAACAGATAAAATTTCCCCACCTATTTCATCAGGTGTTAAATAGTTATCTTGCACCATCAAAAGATTAATATGTTTTTCTTGTTTCTTTTTCGATAAATAAGTGGGAATAACATTATACTTATTTTTAACTTTTTCTAACCGGTAAACATTAATAGATAAATTGTTTTGCTTTTCAAATCTAGGAACTTGCCTTAGAGTCATAGGAAACTGTATACCATTTAAATTCAACACATCCTTGGGGTTTGGATATGATGATGTTCTATAAGCAATATTATGAGGAACAGGAAATAAAGCAGAAACTATCGCCCATCCAAAACATAAATCATCGGCGTTCTGAACATTAATACAAGCTTTTTTATGTTTTATAGAGGCAGGAAGATCAGCATAACTACCGGCCCTAAGAGGATTAAACTTATTTATATTAAGAGCTAGATTAATTATTCTACTGAGCGCCCAGCCACTGTCTTTTTCCTGGAACTCGTCCAACTCAGCTAGTAAAGGATTTTGAATCTTTTCTCGGAACCACTCGTCTAAATCTGTATCTTTATAGATAGCCGCATTCCTAGTATTTAAATATTTATTCTCAGCCTGAACTTGAGCGGCTTTAGTAATTTGGAATTCACCACACAGTACAGCATTCACTTTCAGCGCATCATCCTTCTTTAAAGCGTTCTGCATCCTTCTTTTGAATAAAGCTGCACAGTCTTCTAAAAACGGCTTGACATCGCTGTGACGGAGGTTAATGATTGCTCCAGTTCTTACTCTTGATTCGAAGGCCGAATGAAGATCTTCCCACTTGACTCGATGTTTAGCCGTCTGCTTGGTTTCTTTAAGGCCCAATCCAATTTTTCGCTTCAGTTTGAACTGTGCTCTCATGCTTTTCACGTTGGCTAGAGCACTAATTAACTGCTGCTTTTCGCCTATGGAGGAAGCTTTTTTCACTGCTTTATTTATTCGGCGTACTGCCTTGGCACATTCCTGCAGGCCACCTCGTACCTCTTCATCACTACTTTTGGGTGTTATAACCCCAAGAAGAGCTGCTAGATGTTTTAATAGCGCAATAACAAAGGACATCTTAACACAGGAGCTATGGTTGTTGAAGAACTAATGACCGAGGAAACAGCTGCAACCCTATTTATACTCTTGGAGAGAGGTGCGTTCAGAAACCTGTAAAGACGTAGCAAATTATGAGTGCGTTCAATAATCATAACATAAAAATCTACAGCATATTTAACATTAAAACTTACTCTGAAGACGACTGCTAAGCTCCTTCGGAAAAGTCCTGAAAACATATTGTAAAATGTAACAGTTCGATTTTGCAAATTTTAAAATTTCATTTATATGCCGCATTTAGGGAAAAACCTATGCTGTATTTTGCACTCATCGGTTTATTAATTCTGAATTTAATAATTCGCTTGAAATTGCCTCTTTTCTCAATGTAAAATTACCTATATTTTAAGCATAGATTAGCTATATATTCGTATTAGCTTTTAGATTCCATTGTGATTATCTATTTTAGTTGATAAGCGATGTATGTACCTTATTATTAAGTTAACTTGGCTTGATTTGCATTATATTATAGTAAACAGCCAGCGAATCGATTTATATTTTTAAAGAATTCAGTTAGCCTGCAAATACGTTGCATTTGACTTATTGAACCATAATTTAATTTCAGTTTGAATATTCTATTACCTTTTGAGAACCCTAGGTTGATGTTGCGGAGATCGTTTTTGGACCTCTGCTTTAAATATGTTTCTCGTTCAGTACAGCTGACCAGTTTTTTTGTAAGGTTTTTGCCAAATAATAGGAATGGGCTACGTATCGCGGGTTTTTCATTCTCGATTTAGATTTTTGAAGGTTTATTATTTCTGTTAGAGCATTTCCTAGCCTTTCTGGAAGAATGTAATTTTAGCTCACTATTCGTGGCTTCCGCCGTCATTTATCATGATAATAAGCGAGAATTAAGGCGTTTATTTTCTTAGAATTATTCCTTGTATCGAATCACTCGTGAAGTTTTCAGCCCATTACTACTTGTTTCGCAGTATTTAATTTAAGGCAAATTGACGGACGACGGAACGAGGTCTTTTCTAGTTTTGTTCGCCTGGGGAACGTTTGCCAGTATAGCGAGAAACTGCACGTTTTAAGTATTGTGGTATAATACAACCCTTTAATAGGGGATTTGCTGTGCGTTTCTGTTTGTGTTTTGACACGACCGATTATTCGGGCTCTACAAGCTGTACTAGCGGCTTCCACGTTCGTCCCATAAGACCGAGACCGTCGAATCTCCTCTAATACACCCTCAAGTCCGAATCTGAGGTAAATATCGCTACCATTTTTGCCTAAATTAATGAAATTGACTGCTTATCTACCTTTTATTTTTTTGTGCACATAACGCCATTTGCTTTTCCCATGTGTTATCTTATCTACTCCATTTTACCTGATCCGAATTTTTATTTTAATGCAACTTTAATTTTGATCATATGGGGAAGTTATATATTCTTTTAGGGGTGATTCATATCTATCTTTTTATATTCAAGTTGCCGGAACCTTAATATCTCTTTTATTTGCTTTATTGCACTGTAAGTCCATGGGGTTTTTTGTCTGGGAAAATTTGTTTTATAAAGAAGATGTATTTATGCAAAGAGGGAGGGGGTCTATGATTTTTTATTAAAGTAAGGGGGTCTATGATTTTTTTATTAAAGTAAGGAGGTCTATGATTTTTATTAAAGTAAGGGGGCGTCATTTAATGCGTACTGGATTATTTCAGGGTTCTTCTGCTGGGCCAGAGTTTATTTGAAGGACTGCAATTTTCTTCTGCTGGGCAGAAGTTTACGGGATGAACCAATTTCTTCTGCTGGGCTAGAACTTCTTTTGCTAGGCCAGAACTTCTTCTGCGGGGTCAGAACTTCTTCTGCTGGGCAGAGGTTTACTTGATGAGCCAATTTCTTCTGCTGGGCCAGAACTTCTGTTAAAGAACTGCTGTGGTTCCCGCACTAGAGGCCATCGACAGAGTTCGACGACGGGATTTGGGTATATGTTTTATGTTTCATTGTGTCTTATGTTTAATCTTCGCTTACTTTTATTGATATAAATCACACATTGAATTGAGGTAGCTCATTGATTTTAATTAATTTAATTTACATTTATTCACTGGTTTATCGGACCAGTTAATCAAATTGCTTTGATTTGCTTTCTCATTTTAAAAGATAAGTGCGGGCTGGATAACTTCATTCTTTTCATTAATTTTTCATTTCATTAATTAGTCGGCAGATATAACTGCTCTGAATTTTATCTTTTTATCATATGAATCAAGCTAACCATATTTTTAATCTGATCTGGTGCTTTTATTAACTTCTCAAGTTTTTTTGATCTAATCATTGTGTCCGCTCATTGCGGCATATTATCACCATCAGTGCAGCTATTAGCGCACGCATACCTAGTTGTAAGAAGCTTAGTCTGCGCCAAGTGATCACTTTGATAAGTAGTTTAGTGCATTTAGTGATAAGGCATATAGAACTGAGGTTTTCCAACTGAATTGGTCTCTGTACGTACAATCTTCATATTGTACTCAGTTTATTTTATTAATTACTTTAAGTCATTTAACATTCTTTTGTCTACTGAACCACATTTTTTTTTTTTTTTTTTTTTAATATAACCATTTTCTCCAGATAGATTGTTGCTGTGTTTGCAAAAAAAAAGAATTTAGTAGCAAATATAGTGTCCATTAAATTTTTAGATTGTGTTTTTTTTGATAGGTTAAGTTAGTTGATTATAGTGCCATAATTATTCTCTTTTTTTTTTTGATAGTTCGAAATTAGGAACAGGTTAATTTTATGAGCGAATCTAGCCACTCGGTACAACACCTGCCGAGCTTTTTCCGTTTAGCTGGCTAGAACGGGTGGCGCTCAAACGACCCCACCACAGGGGCCGGGCTTTGTAACGCGACTCTCCGGGGCTAGGTTCATTTTTTTTAATGAATTGGGAAAAAAAATTTGGGGTTCAATCTTAAAAAAAACGTGTTGCAAAAATAAGACTTTCAATCAAAATTTTTTGTATAATATTTTTGAAACAGCCTTTCTAGGTATAAATAAATACCTTTGCCTTTACGGAAACCAATTTGATGTCGAACAAGTAAGCAAATATTCAAGCGTGAATTTATGATGAAAAATAAATACTATGAAACCTGTAAAGCTTTTAAATAATTATAAATTAAACAATTATGGCAAACTTAAAAAGCCGGATTTATTCCTAATATGTTTTTATTTATGAGTTTGATTATGTAGGTAGAACACACCTAAGTTCTTGAAATATAGGACCAATATGAATGTGCAGGCTATAGAAATTATTATAATTTAGAGTTCTCATGTTTATTTTATATATTAGGATATTATTAGATTAAATCAGAAAAAATATTCAAATCAATCTCAATGTTGAAAACATTACTTATTCAAATCGCAAAAAGGTATTTCACCATTCATATTTCTGCAGTCAAAACGAACGGTCATGCCTAGGAGTGCGATCGGGGAAGAGCTTGTAATTGCTCAGAGTGTATTCCGAAGCTCGAGGAAATATGTGAAATATGTGGCATTGAAAAAGGATATCGAGTTGGCAGTAAATATTACAAGGATCGGAAAGGGTGTCCAGGCTATGATTTCAAGACATGTTGTTATACCTGTTATGAGAAAATTATGGAGCTAGCTAGAGCTATAAATTGTTGAGGAACAAATTAAGAATCCGCCCCATCGAACATATTTAGGATACAGGACGCATGCAGACGTCCAAAAAATACTTTTAATTTGTTTTTGTAGCGAATTAAAAAGCATTAAACTTGCAAGAAGTTTAACCTCAGATACAGTCAAGATTAGGATTTGCATCAGTTTTACCATAAAAAAGAAAACAAAATCAATTGAATTGGACAAGATGGATCTTCCAATGAGAGGCGATTTGGAGGAATGGTTTAGAAAAAATATATTGCCATCTTCGGGCGATAAAATTTGCGTTAATCAAGAACCTATAACAGAATGGTTTGGGGGCCCCGAGGTTGGGATCCTGGGGATTGGGGGCCCCCGATTCCTTGGTTGGCCTAACCTGGACCTAGACGAACACAGACGTGGCAGTTGGCAGTTGATAGGCATGTAACATAAATTTTTCGACTACTTCGTATGTCATCTGTCAACTATCAGCTGTCACTTGTCATTATCAATCACGTGGGCTACTCCATTATACTGGTTATGTTATATGCCAAATGCCATCCATAGTCACGTTTGGTTATGAATGAGCACGCTATGGCATGTTCCGTTTAATCAGGTATGTCTAGGTATACTCATGTACGGGTATGTTGAGCTACCTATGGCAACGTTTCTATAAAATATATATATAAAGTTTCTTAACTGATATAAATGGGTTAAGATTTCAAAACGTATGTGTGTCGGCTCATTATATTTTTAAATAATGCAAATCAAATACAAGGTATTTTTTAATAAATATCCTTGCAAGGCGTCAGGCTGGCGGGTCGACAGTCTATAAATAAATGATATCAGCCACAACGACTTCCTGTTTATGCAACGACTTGGCGGGCTGGCAGGATGTAACAATCTATGCATAAATAATATCAACCACAACGGCGTGGATTAGAACAATCTAACCGCGGATGCAAGTCGTAACAAAACGGTGTGACGAATACCGATTCGGGCTACCTCGGAAAGACTCGGATGGATCCACTGACGACGCGTTCTGCTGTAGTATAAATATATTACTCAACGCGAAAATCAGTCACTCCAGTTCTCTCGGCAAAGCAAGCCAGTACCTAAAATCAAACGTCAATTTGGACAGTGTTTTGTGGTGCTAAGTTTTTTGCATACGGTAAGTTTTTGATTCTATTAAATGACTTCAGGAAATAATAGGAATTTACTGAAATTAAATTTGGTTAAATAGTGTAGATATAAAAACTGTTCTCTTATAACTCAAGTTGAATGATGTATGTATGTTAAGAACATTTGCTAACTTGATAGATGGTAAACTATGATAGTTTAGCAAGACGATTTTTTTCAAATAGGACCCAAAACTATATAGACTTTAAACGAGTTTCTTTTGTGTATAAGTTATACAAGAAATAGTTAAACAAAATAAATAAAGTAAACTCCGTGGGCTTTAGAGTAAGGAGCTGTGCTTTTATGGCTCAGCTAAATATAATATAAAATACAAAGAGATCGACGGGCAGACAGACTGACAGACAGATGGGTCGACTGGTTAGACAGGATAGACAGACAGGACAGACAGGTTAGACAGGTCAGACAGACAGCTTAGACAGCCCTGTTTAAGCTGTATACCTTATGAACCTAGTTTTAGAAAATTGGCTTCTCAGGTGTGCTACAGGTTAAACTTTTCTCATTCAATAGGCTCCTTACAAGATATGTAGGGTTATTTAATAATAGAGTGATGTTTTTAAATGTTTATTAGAATATAACGTCATTTATTATTTAGATATATAATTTATAAATTGCACCTACACCATTCTCTTCTTTTTATCTCGGCAGGTGTTTCTATGTGGGGCCGACACCCTTTTAGATCGCAATTAACTCTAAGACTCAAATCTGTTATAGGTTCTTGATTAACGCAAATTTTATCGCCTGAAGATGGCAATATATTTTTTCTAAACCATTCCTCCAAATCGCCTCTCATTGGAAGATCCATCTTGTCCAATTCAATTGATTTTGTTTTCTTTTTTATGGTAAAACTGATGCAAATCCTAATCTTGACTGTATCTGAGGTTAAACTTCTTGCCAATTTAATGCTTTTTAATTCGCTACAAAAACAAATTAAAAGTATTTTTTGAACGTCTGCATGCGTCCTGTATCCTAAATATGTTCGATGGGGTGGATTCTTAATTTGATCCTCAACAATTTGTTTCAATGCTTCAAAATAGGCGTTTTCTCTAGCTCCATAATTTTCCTCATAACAGGTATAACAACATGTCTTGAAATCATAGCCTGGACACCCTTTCCGATCCTTGTAATATTTACTGCCAACTCGATATTCTTTTTCCATGCCACATATTTCACATATTTCCTCGAGCTTCGGAATACACTCTGAGCAATTACAAGCTCTTCCCCAACCTTAGGCATGACCGTTCGTTTTGATTGCAGACATAGGAATGATGAAATACCTTTTTGCCATTTGAATAAGTAATGTTTTCAACATTGAGATTGATTGGAATACTTTTTCTGATTTAATCTAATAATATCCTAATATATAAAATAAACATGAGAATTCTAAATTATAATCATTTCTATAGCCTGCACATTCATATTGTCCTATATTTCAAGAACTTAGGTGTGTTCTACCTACATAATCACACTCATAAACAAAAACATATTAGAAATAAATCCGGTTTTTTATAGTTTGCCATAACTGTTTAATTTATAATTATTTAAAAGCTTTGCAGGTTTCATAGTATTTATTTTTCATCATAAATTCACGCTTGAATATTTGCTTACTTGTTCGACGTCAAATTGGTTTCCGTAAAGGCGAAGGTATTTATTTATACCTAGAAAGGCTGTTTTCAAAATCTATTAAACATATTATACAAAAAATTTTGATTGAAAGTCTTATTTTACAATATGTTTTCAGGACTTTTCCGAAGGAGCTTAGCAGTCGTCTTCAGAGTAAGTTTTAATGTTAAATATGCTGTAGATTTTTATGTTATGATTATTGAACGCACTCATAATTTGCATCGTCTTTACAGGTTTCTGAACGCACCCCTCTCCAAGAGTATAAATAGGGCTGCAGCAGTTGCCTCTGTCATTAGTTCTTCAACAACCATAGCTCCTGTGTTAAGATGTCCTTTGTTATTGCGCTATTAAAACATCTAGCAGCTCTTCTTGGGGTTATAACACCCAAAAGTAGTGATGAAGAGGTACGAGGTGGCCTGCAGGAATGTGCCAAGGCAGTACGCCGAATAAATAAAGCAATGAAAAAAGCTTCCTCCATAGGCGAAAAGCAACAGTTAATTAGTGCTCTAGCCAATGTGAAAAGCATGAGAGCACAGTTTAAATTGA
>MU195130.1:3976-16654 GCA_016904865.1 Pissodes strobi | reverse complement strand
GAGTTGGGTTTTATTTAAGAGCACTCAAATATTTTACTAATTTTTTTAACTGACTATTTAGACACTTGTCTTTCTCAGAACTCTGACAAACTTCTTGATTTGACTTTACTACGGTGGTTGTGAAATCCCTGGTTCTAGCAGTCGTCAGATGACTAACCGGTGCCAGGTTTGGTATGGAATAAAGAAGTAGAACCTAAAGCAGCTGTATAGCTAACTTTAGGAGCGGATAGAACCCGAAGGCAGCTGTATAGCTAACCTGGGAGCTGGTTGTGGTGAGAACAAAGTCTGAAGAACTGAGGGTTCGGTAGCATATTTATATTAAAAAAGTGAAGATCATTGCATGCATAATGTTCAAAATCGCTCCCGTTGATTGCTAGCGTTGTTTATAGTTTGCATTTAATGTTTATATAACTATCTCCAAGCTCAAGTTCAAACTTAGGACAGGGTGATATTTCTTTAGTGGCTTATGCAATTTAGTAGATTACACGTTCCCCCGCCCTGTAAAATGTTTGTCCCAACAAGAACTTGTCGCATAATACTATGTAATATTACAGCTTATACAATATAAAATTCCTTCAGTGGTCTTGTCACTTTCTGGATCCAGGCTGATCCTTAGTAACTCCCTCTAGCCTCCATTGCAGTCTATATGTCTTATCATTGACATACCATTAAACTCTTTGAGGGTATCACAAGTGAGAGCCTGTTGGAGAGACTAGTATGGACATCCACTGGTGCTTGGTACATGAAATAAAAAAGAAACATATTTTTATAAATTGTCTTAGAAATCTTATCACTCTAATTCTAGATTAACAGAGAACAAGTATAATGTAGAATTCCATACTAAGTATTTTGCATATTTGAAATGTCTATACTTTACCGTTGACTGGCCAATAGACGCCTATTAGTCAATTCTTGTTTAGACACAATTTATCAACTCTTTATAAAATACTGATATTTGTATTGTAATGATATCTTGCTTGCATTGACTAATTCCGCCTGCATGGGATGCATCCACCCCATGAAAGTCGATCTTTGGATTACCATCTTTATCATAATCATAATATCATCATTTTATAAATTGTCTCAGTAATATTTTCAATGCTACAAAATAGTTTACATGATTTATTTTTTCTAGAATCATACGAGCTGTCTTTATATTATTTAGTCATAGTTCACTATTTCTTAAATATAGACTTTTATCAACTTATTTATGTATAATGTAGTATGTATGTATGTATGTATGTAGGGCCTGTCATCTAATATTTACTAGCTGCATTTTATGTCTCTTATTATAAAATTATAGCAGTTTATTTGACTCAGTTATATTTGTTGACTTATAAAAAAAATCTGCTGACTTTTTATAGTTTCTCAATCGACTTATTTAAGCTCGCTAACCTACTTCAACATGCAGACTTTGTTTATGGAAATTAAATATATTTGCATTCTTTGCATCTCTCCATATCAAATAGCTTTAAGGATTATATATTTTTGACTTAATAATGATATTCAAATTGCAGTCCGATTATTATAAAACGTTTTACTTAATAAAAGAAAATTATACGTTGCTCTTTAGCTGTTTGGCTTTGTGGGTGATAGATGGCGGTCGGATACGCCACCTTTTCTTACAGGTTCCTTGGTGGCTGTCGTTTGGGTGACTAATTGGTTGTTGGTCTTGCTTACCCTCTGATTGGCTTTCGATCCGATAGGTGGTGTCCTTTGTGCAATTTTCTTACAGTGGCATTCCACTGTAAATTTTCTGAACTCTTGGACTGGCTGTTGACGGATGGCTCTCCTGGCGGATTGCTTCTGTGTGTTCCAGGATAGATTGCCTTGTTTAGGGGATTGCGTTGTCTACTTGAAGCCTGGCAGATGGTGCTCGTGTCATGGTGGGTTTCTTTTCTTGATCCTTGAAAGGTGTGCCGAAATCGCGAAATGGCGGCGACTTGTTTTTCTTGCTTTTCCGTCTATTGCCATTATATGAGCTAAACAAGACAATAAGTTATAAGTGTCATGAATATTGAGTATGTGGCGATAATTATACTGTGAAGTATGCATTTTTTTGGTCGACTTGTGCCTGCAGACTTGCACATTGACCTGGAATATGACATCCGTACGAGAAATTGACAATCTCAGACACTTAATCATATATGAGCTTGCTCGATTTGATCTGGATTATACCCCAAGGTTAGTTATTTTTCAATACTCTACTAGATTATTTAACTCGTTGTCCACTGCTATTGAACTTTCTTCAGTATATTAAAATTTCTTAAACTTCTTTATTTTCTAGGCAACCGTAGTCGAAGAATGGGGAAAACTTCTACCACTGCTTGGCTGAGTCCTCCGTAGGTTGGAATGAGTCCGACGGGTCCTGGATTGTGGTAATGCAGTATATTATCAAGGTAAAGTTATATATACATTATTTACAATCTCTCACTGCTTTTCTATACACTTTTCTCTTTGTGGTATTGCTTTTATATTTATTTTATTATATGTTTCTTATATTTACTTTCCATATCTACGTTTCTCCATTATTTCACCTTATGTATGCTTTACATACACAACTTTTGCTTATAAATTTCCTCACTATGTATACTTCTTATCTCATAAACATCTTCTTCTATATTTCTTCAACCTATGTATGCTTCTTCTATATTCTTTATAAACATTTCTTTCTTCTTCGTCATTCTTCATGCTTTATATAAATATTTCTTGATTACGTAACATTTCACCTGGGAACTTTGCCCTTGAGCTTCTCTGGTACCAAAATATTTACTCGACTTTTTTGTACGTCAGCCAGCGATACTTCAGTCTGAAGCTTAGGAAAGTTGAGCATATAACTTTCCGATGCCTAAATTCTTGGCTGTGACGTTCTCTTTTAGATAATCCGTCGTTGCAGTCTTATTTGGGCCGGAGAACAATTTACTCTATATACTTCCTCGCATACACACGTATTCCTCCTGCATATCCTCTCAATACACAGTTTTAATGGCAACTCAGTTTTTCCTGCTTTTCTCGATAACGATAATCATGCAACTGATCCATTTACTTGTGCTCTACTATATATATCTTCACATTTGCTTCACCTATTTATTTTGCATAATAGTTTACTAATCTTCTAACTAATATTCACTTAACACAACTTATTCTAGCGTCTTGTTTCTTCATAACTCCTTCTATGTACTATGCTATGTGTATTGTCTATTTATATATAGTCTCTTAACCTCCTAAGTGTTTGTATCTATATATTTGTCTTATTAACACTTGGGTATATATTATGCTTATTTATGTTTCACTACATACAACTTTTATTTACATTGAGACTTTGCTCCCACCTAATTTTTGTGTTTGCTTATTTCTTCTTTAGTTTCTTATTTTACTTAAGTACTTGTTCCATATATAATTTCATTTTCCTTATCCTTGCCATCTTCATTTGTTTCTCCTGCTTCTTGCTCCATCGATGCCGTTATTTTATCTTATACAAATCTGTTGTATTGCACCATTTTAATATCTCACTGATTTCTTATGAATCAGCTGCTAATTTATTTTTGTATCTTTCTCCATGCAGATACAGACCTGTCATCGGTTGCACCATGCGGTTCTATCCCTGACCTTTCTCAACTAGCGGCGGCGCTTGGATTCAAGGACCTTGCTGCTTTTAGCGTCCGCCGCCAGATGGCGACTTGTATTCTATATATATTTAATTGTATAAATTATATGACGCGCTGCCCGCGTGATTTAAATTTGCCTTATATTGTAAATAGAAATTTTTGAGTTTCATTAGTTTTATTTGACCAACAACACTGCGCGAAAGATTGCAGACGCGTGATTTGAATTGTTCAATTATAATTTAATTGTTTTTCTTGACCTATCATTTTTCTAACATAAATTACGGCACGCCTCTACCACGTGGTTCTAAGATCAATGACGTCGTCTATTGCGAAACGACTTAATGATAAAATGTTCACGATGTCTCCTGATCAGTTATGTAATGAGATGGCGACTTGTACGTGAGTACTAGGTCGCGCATGATTTGAGAGCGAGAGGTACTGTTTATAGGTCTTTGTTTACTGTGTTATAATTATAGTTTTTCTTAAGAGTTGGGTTTTATTTCAGAGCACTAAAATATTTCCCTAAACTTTTTAACTGACTATTTAGACACTTGTCTTTCTCAGAACTCTGACAAACTTCTTGATTTGACTTTACTACAGTGGTTGTGAAACCCCTGGTCCTAGCAGTCGTCAAATGACTAACCGGTGCCAGGTTTGGTGTGGAATAAAGAGAAGAACTGAGGGCCGGTAGCGTATTTATATTAAAAAAGTAATGATCATTGCATGCATAATGTTCAAAACCGCTCCAGTTGATTGCTCGCATTGTTTATAGTTTGCCCTTAATGTTTATATAACAATCTCCAAGTTCAAGTTCAAACTTAGGACAGGGTGATATTTCTTTATCTTATGCAATTTAGTAGATTACAATATTTTATTTAAAGCATATCGATGCGTATAGTTTTTTCTGGTAAGTAAGCAGATTTATTTGCCTGACATCTCATTTAAAAAGATTTAAACATGGGAAAATGAGCTGTAATCGCAGAGTTTGAATGATTTATTAAGCAGCGGTTTCTACGGATTTTATGGGCGATTTCGAGGCTAAATTTCACTTAAAAAAATATTTGTATTTTCAATTGTTGATGTTTTCACTTCCGTCGTGTTGTCTTAAACACACACCGTTTTTATGTATTTCTACAAATAATAATAAAACATTTGCGAGCTTCCATGTTTCAACAATGATATTACACATTATAAGACATGATCGTTAAACTTCATGCCTTTGCCACTGGCCCGCACGATCGTTCACCGCCTCTCCATCCATCAGCTCCAGCTTCGCAAAATAAACCAAGGAATGCTCGTTAAATGTTATATATTTACTTAGAAAATATTATGGATGTAGTTCTGCTTGCCATTTAAATAGATTTATTTTTTTAGGTATCAATATCCTGAAAAATTCGAGGATTTGACCAAAAACGTCAAGCTAAATTTTCTGCAGCAACGAGAAGCTAAAAACCCAGGACATTACGAGTATTTGATGAAGGTAATATTTGATATGGGTGCCAAAGCTGTACGAGGAAGTCAAAAAGCGCAGGAAGCACATCGAAGATTTGAAGCAGCTTTTCCTGCTTTTTGGAACGAAAGAAAAGAAAATCCTGAAAAACATATAATAGCCATCAGTCATGGAGATTGCCATCCGAATAACATTTTGTTTAAATATGATGTAGGTAAAATGTTAGTTTTATTTCAAGCGATATGTGATATTAGACATTGCACTTGCTTCATTGTTCTATGTCTTTATGTTTGAACACATTTAAAATTCAGTTCATATAGGCGTACCTAAATAGCACATGCTCACAGTAGCGTGCCGTATAGGGGGCCAGGGGGGGCGAATGTCCCCCCCGCCCTCTATCTAACCCGCCTCAGCCTCCTAATGCAAACTGCAAATGGCACATCATTCGGCGCCCTCGAAATAGCTCGCCCCTCCCGCCCTTATACCAACGGCACGCTACTGCATGCTCAAGGAACTGTTGAAAACTGGAATACCGTCACTTCGGATAATAAATGTATGTTGTAGAGAATTCAGCTCGTAACGCAATAATGTCAAGAAAAAGATCCCAAATCAATAACTAATAAATAACTGGTTAAAACGTGCAAAGTTATTCGACGCAAAAACAAGCCAAACTGACAAATTTACTTTTAACGTTACATTTTAGCAGAAGCTAATTAAAACAAACCTTAGTCAAAATAATTAGTTGATCATGATTTCTTTCGGCCTTTTTTGTTAGTCTCTTTTCGTCCTGATTAGTTTTGGCCGCATAAAATGCATTATTCTGTTCTTACACTTATACTGTTTGGCCTAGCCTTGTTTTGCCTAAAGCTCTTTCAAACTGGCTTTTTTACCACTGAATTACACACAAATCCATAATCCAAACTAAAAAGACTGCCAAAGATTTTTACCCTCATTTTTATTTGAAGTAACTTTTAAAAACCCTTTAGAATCCCGAAAGCTTCTTTTGTCTAGAAGATAATATGTTTTCGCAAAACAAGTGATGATATTTCCATATTAAATAGGGGTGGTCAGTTATTAACTTGTATAAAAAATCGACAAAATTGAGAATGTGGCATTTTGACAATGTTTTTACGTTAGTAAGATATATATCCAGCTGTGCAACGGCCAGAAAATGACAGTATACTTTATCATTAATTATAGTCTTATTTTATCCGCCATCATGTAATCAAATTTTTAATTCACCATTCGGTCGAGAATTGAATAGATTTCTGGTCATGAAGATTTGTTTAAATTGATTAAATTTTAAAATAAAGCACACATAAAACTGGTATGATATATTAGTGGTATTACATCGTAAATTGATACTTCTTCAAATAATTATGGTTACAATTCAGTAAATTGCATCCACGTCTCGTTGTGGTAATTTAATTATCTGTTTTGGCAATATCCTTTTATATCAGGATCCTACGGAACGAGTGCAGGGTCACACATGTGGTTGCCTTAAATAAAAGTAAATATTTGATATTAAGAGTGCTTCTGGAGCTTGAACCACAATATTATTTCAAGAGCATGCATGTCAGCAATGCTAACTGACCTTTAGATTTTCACTTAAAGAGTCTCATAGTTTCTTAATTTTACATACCTTGTACGGGTGTAGTGAATTCTAATTTTAACGAATTATATATCTATTCCTTAGGGCACGTGGCCTTTATTGACTAAATTCCTAGACGATATGTACTTGCCTTTCTTTGTTCTATTAGCTTTTGCGAATGTTTTCGTCTTTCTTTTAGTGTTTCAAACCTTTTATTATTTAGTTTTTAACTTTCCTAGAAGAAACGGAGTTATTTCAATAATAGCTATAATGGCGCCTTCCAAATTTCTGACTTATAATTTATAAATATTAATTTTTAGGACCACATGTTGTTGATTACTGTTAGATATTACAGGTACTGTATGGAGCATGTCTACCGGTGTCATAGAGCGACATAGTTGAATTAAAAGAAATCACAAAATATATGTGATTTTGATTTTAGATATTTGCATGGCTCGAGGAAAATGGTTGCCCGCAAAACCTGGACAAAATTATTAGTAGCTATGTCGAATATGTCTGCGAGTTGGGCGAAGCAGGTATTTGTTAAGTTAAATGGGATTTGTCAGATCGACATCTTGAACAATATTCACGGGAAATACTTGTGTAGCATGTGGCTCAAGTTCGTCGCCAAGGGATTAACCAAGTTTATACGTTATCTCTATCGCCCTCCGAGCGATAGAGCCTACCAAAGCTTTTTTACAACACTAGCTACCACTTTTGACTCAATACAGGTCGATCACCCCAATTCAGAGATAATCGTTCTGGGAGACTAACAATGCCCACAACACCAACTGGCTCAAACATCACAACAAGACTGACAATGAAAGTAGAGAAGCTGATGCATTTGCCTTCAGCTGCGGGCTAACTCAACTTGTAGACGAACCAACTCGAATCTCAGAGAGGGGCGAATTCGCCGCCCTCCTGGATCTTTTTCTAACCACCAATCTTGACCAATACACAATTACAGTTGGTCCACCATTAGGTACTTCCGACCTCAAACTTATTACAACGGTTTGTGAATTGCCACTTTTACAGAAGGTGGATACCATTGCTTTACAAAATCTGGCATTACAATTCCGCAAACTGGGAAGATCTAAGGAAGTTCTACCTAGATTTTCCTTGGCTCGACGTCTGCTATGGCACTAACGACCCGTCGCGTCAGTCTGCTGCGAAGATTACGCAAGTAATCTCCTCAGGAATGGAAGCATACATCCATTATCTCCTATAACTAGGCCTGACGGCTTACGCGTGACGTCATCCAATGTGGTCTAAACTTATTTACAGGCGTATATTGAAATGTGCAATTTCTTTTAAAATTTCACAGTTAAGTAGACATTTTAGATGCAAAAATCTCGAAAAAAATATAACAAAAACTTGTTTTTTGTAAATTTAACTTTTTTTATATGTAGTTTGAAACGTAATTGGCCTAATACATTACCTCCTATAAGCTGATATTTCTTTAGGCACGACTATTAGGACTGATAATGTGTACTCATTTTTTTTTAATCAAACACTAAATTGCAGTTTACTTACCTTTTTCTGCATACATAAATAATGTAAGGGTTTCTGGTTAAAACAAGGCTGCGAGTCATGAGCCCAGCCTTTAGACGTGCCTCATTCGATTTCTGTTAAAGGAAAACGAAATTTCAAAGCAAAAACCTTTGAATATCCAGTTTATCAAAATAGAATCTATTTTGATACACTGAAACTAGATACCACCAATTTATTTAAAAGATAGGTGGTAAAATGTCACTATAGATATAAAGTAGCTCAAATTGTGATAAAGCGCCCAATCTGGCAGCACTGGATAGAGAATACATCCATGACGGCGAGATGGGAATTGACATTCCAGTCGCCCAGCGTGGCAATCAACGTTAAATACGGAAGTAGGCGCGATAAAATAATTAATACTTTTACTGGGCTCCTCTTGGCTCCTCTCAATGCTTTTCTTATGGCAGAAAAGTATAGCCTTGGTTTGAAAGAGGATGCGAAAGAGCTATAGGTAGGAAACAGCAAGCATACAAGTACTGGCAGCAAAATCAGACCGCTGAAAATTGCAATTACTTTGTCAAAGCGAGAAACGAATGCAAACGTGTGATCGACGAAACTAAGGGCAAACACAATCAAAGGATCTGTGCCTCAGTGGCTTCAAGAATTTCTGGTCGGTAGCAAAAGCAGTAAGGAATAACTTTACAAAAATGTCTCATGCTCGCCAGAATCTTTTCATCGCTCTCTACCTTAGACGTCCCCCAAGGCTCTCCCCACCATATCGAAGATCAACACTACCATGGCAGAAGTCAAGTTTCGTCACCATGATATTCGTAAAATCCTTAAAGAACTAGATACGCAGAAGGCATCAGGACCGGACGGAATACCTGCCATCGTGTTAAAGAACTGCGCCAATGAACTAACACCCGTTTTTTCCAGGCTTTCTTCTCTGTTTTACGGAAAAGGGATTTACCTATCTTCTTGAAAAGTCGCTCGAGTGCAACCTGTTCCAAAAAAAGGCAAGAAAACCACGCCCTCAAACTATCGTCCAATTGCCGTGCTTCCAATAATCTCCAAATTCATGGAACGTGTAGTCAATCAGCAACTACTCAAGTACCTCGGACACAATAGAATACAGCGAAAATCAATACGGCTTTCGCAAAGAGAGATCGACAGGAGATATTTTGGTCTATGTCACTCATATATCGAGAGAACTACGGAGAGTCTCGAGCGATTGCGTTGGATATTTCGAAGGCATTCGACAGAGATTGGCATGACGGACTGCTCAACAAACTGCCGTCCTTCGGACTGCCAGCCTCTCTCTGCAGCTGGCTTGCCAATTTCCTTAAGAACCGATCTCTGCACGTTACAGTTGATGGACACATCTCAGACACACTCACCATTAACGCGGGCGTGCCTCAGGGCGCAAAACTTTCACCAACTCTGATCCTTATCTATATTAACGACCTGCTGACCGAAACAAATAATCCTGCTTGCAGTTTTGCAGAAAACCTAGTACCCTTGTTTCCCAATTTAGATCAGAAAAACTTTTACCAGAGACTGAGACTTATCACCGTAGACAGGAGCAGATTACAGCAATTAATCAAGACCTGGAGAAAGTTCAAACTTGGGGCGACAGAAATTTGGTCCAGTTCAATGCAGCAAAGACTCAAGCAGCCACATTGACCAAGAAGGCCAATACGGCGGGCCCTGATATCATTATGGCAGGATCGACCATTCCTTCATCCCCGTCAATTAGACTGCTGGGTGTCTCGGTCAACAGTGTCTCTGGCATGACCACGTTACTAACATCGCAAAATCAGCTTCCCAGAAGCTTGATGCGTTATTTCGCAACAAAAAACTGTATACACCGCAGCAGTTGTTCTTGCTCTACAAAGCGCAAATAAGAGCGTGCTTTGTCATATTGCTCACACATCTGGGGTGCCGCACCAAAGCACACCATGAAAAATCCTCAAATGCCTTCGAAATATCCAACGCAATAGTTCGAGACTCTCCGTAGTTCTCAATTGCTCTACTCCATATTGAGTAACATAGGCCAATATATCTCCTGTCGATCTCTTTTTGATTATCGCTGGTTATTCTGTTGGTCTAGAGGTACCTGAGTAGTTGCTGATTGACTACACGTTCCATGACTTTGCAGATTATTGGAAGCAAGACAATTGGGCGGTTCTCTGAGGGCGTGGATTTCTTGCCTTTTTTGGAAAAGATGGGTAAATCCATTTACCGTAAGACAGAGAAAAAATCCAGGAAAAAGAACCGTTGTTAGTTCGTTGGCGCAGCTCTTTAACACGATGGCAGGTATTCCATCCGGTCCTGATGTTTTTTGCTTTTCTATGTTCTAGTAGTTTTTGTGAATGTTTTTAACGTTCTTTAGTGCTTAAAACCTTTCTTCTTTAGTTCACTTGGGTTTTTAACTTTCCTAGAAAAAAAGGAAGTTACTTAGCTTTATCAGTGTAAAAGAGATGACAACAACCATGACAACAAACTGATAATGTGTGCTTTTGTCCTAATTGACCCTACCTTATTTTGTAATTACTACTTCATGTTGATTGCTGACATCTGTCTTTATAAAATGCCGTATTATTTCTGTGTAAGTAGAATATTCCTCATTGTAGCATTCGCCTTTTAATTAATTCCTGTTCGTGACTTACATTTCAGGAATCGTGTCAATTGCCACTTTGGTACGGTATTTTACTTTGCGCCTATCGTTGAAAGCCCATTTTGATGATATTATCGGCCTACCAGCTATAATGGCACTTTTCGAATTTCTGTATTACCGGATAAAAATGTAGAAATATTAATATTTAGGACCACATGTTGTGGAATTTTTCACGATTTTTGTCGCAGAGTCAAAAAAATCCTGAACGGGGTATTCCTGCAGCTCAATATAGAGTCCCCCAACTGACTATATGAATAACGTGCTAGATTATATTTAAGAGCTATATTTAAAGTATTGTATTTAAAATATTGTTAATTAGTATTACGTCCTAGTGAACTCAAGAAATGTGACCATAACATGATCATGTATTGGGTAGGAACCAATTGTTTATCGTTTATTTTGAGTCACTTTACTTCAGGTTCTCTGTTAGTTGACATATTTACCTGCTATTTATTTTCATCTACTTTACTTGTTCCAACACAAGTAATAGGTAATTATTAGTAACTATACTTGTTGCATAACAAGTGATTGATCTTGTGTACCACAATTGGTCAACGTAAACCTGTTTTATTTAATTAGTCAGTTTCTCGGTTAATTGACATAATTATTTGCCGTTAACTTAATCAATCAGTTTCTCTGTGAATTATGATTACAGGTGCTGTATTTTGTATGGCAATTCGCTAACATTTTCTTTTGATTCTAAGGGAGTATTTGGGTTAGTTTTTGGTAACTTCAAATTTTGGTCATAAGTAAATTATTCTCCTCGAGTTTGAATAATTATTATTGTCAACGTGAAGCATTGTATTATTTTGAGTGGTTGAATAAATAAATTTTCTCTATCAGTAACATTAATAATTGCTATCGTCGAGTAAAATTGTAAGCAACATAGAATACCATGGGTTCCACCTTATTATTATTATTTTTTTTTATTTTAATTAACTTTAATTAACTTAAATTCAAACCTTTTAACATTTCTAATGAAACAACATGTATCGTTAATATACGCAAACGGTTATCTTAAAATCTCCAGCAATAATTCAGCCCCCACCCTTGTTAGAAAGCCCTTATCTATAATATAGGGCTTTCTATAGGGCTTTATAACGGACTTTTTGTGTGTGTGTGTGTATGTGATGGGATCGACTACAGGTCGCAATTTTGAAGATAGCGACTTGAAATTTGGCATAGAGGTAGAGGTTCACGAACCCTCGAAACCTATTGATTTTGGTTACGATCGGTAAATATACAGGGTGTGAAAACAGGACAAGTTACCGTTTTTTGGCATTTTTGACCGTGCAAACAAGGACCAACTTTTCTTTTTTTTTATGTCAAATGAAAGTATTCGGTATGACACGTATTTTCTCTATTTGCTCTTTGCTCGAATTGTTATACAGGGTGTGAAAACAGGACAAGTTGCCGTTTTTTGGCATTTACAGGTCGCAATTTTCAAGATAGCAACTTGAAATTCGGCACAGAGGTAGAGCTCCAAAAACCCTCTGAACATATTGATTTTCGTTACGATCGGTTAATATACAGGGTGTGCAAACAGGACAAGATGCCGTTTTTTGGCATTTTTGTCCGTGTAAATAAGAATAAAATTCTTTTTTTTATGTCAAATGAAAGTATTCGGTAAGACACGTATTTTTGTCCCTTTGCTCTTTTGCTCTAATTGTTATACAGGGTGTGAAAACAGGACAAGTTACCGTTTTTTGGCATTTACAGATCGCATTTTTGAAGATAGCGACTTGAAATTTGGCATAGTGTTAGAGGCCCACAAACCCTCGACGCCTATTGAGTTTGGTTACGATCGGTTAATATACAGGGTGTGAAAACAGGAAAAGTTACTGTTTTTTTGGCATTTACA
>JAEQML010070638.1:0-16655 GCA_016904865.1 Pissodes strobi | reverse complement strand
AGAAGCGAGGGGCACGGCGGGGCGGCTAGTTCTATAGGGTAGCACAAAAACGTTCGGATGGTTGTTAGTCGTGACAGTATTATACTTGTTCCTGGTCTTACTGTGTCTTCTTTATATAAAGAGTAATATATCCCATTTTCCATTACATAGCCATTTGCATAATCACTTAACACGCAATCGTGGAGACATACTCCCTGACTTTCACAGGCCGTCAAGAACTCGAAGGGGCACTGACCATTTCTGCGTTAAATTTTTCAAAGTTCTTCCAGATCATATTAGGGTGTTAAATCTTGAAGAATTTAAGTTTAAAATTAAGATCTATTTGATCAAAAAAGCTTTTTATTCGTCTGAAGAGTATCTCCAGAATGATTTCTTTGACTTAGTGTAAGTGTATATAGTATCAATATTATTGTGTTGAAGTTTTATTAATGTACTGTGAAATGTTATATATATGAATTTTAACTATATTAGTTCGAAGTTTTAAGTAGTACTTCTTCTTTTTTTTATATGCATAATAAGTATAAGTATTAAGATTTTAACGGAAATAATTTGTGATTTAGTTTAAATATATATTGGATAAATTGATGACTTGAAGTTAGCATTAATTATTACTGTTTTTTCTAATTTTTTGACTTGTATAACCATTTTATGGATGAGTACTAATAAAAATTTGAATTTGAATTTGAGGTCTCCATTCGACTAGTTTTTTAGTCCATCTATCATCCCACATTCGAGCCACATGACCAGCTCTGTTCCACTTTAGTTTAGCGATGAATATGATAACATTAGAAAAAGACCTCTCATTGAGGTATGTAAATGGTATTCCTAGGCTTGTTTCAAAAAACTGACAGCTTCATCAATACAGAGTAGGCAGGATTCCGCTTTGCAGATCTATTTCCAGAATGTTAGAGGGCTTCGAACAAAGCTCCATCTCCTATTTGAGAATGCATCCTATTCTGAATACAACATCTTAATATTTAATGAAACATGGCTGTCTGAAGAGTTTCAAAATGCTGAATTACTCAATTATATGATTATATACAGAAAGGACCGATCACCTGAAACAAGTATCTTCTCTAGGGGAGGCGGAGTGCTGTCCACAAATGCCTTACCAGCAGAATTTTGCAAGCAAGTAGCAGTATTGAACATTTATTTGTACAAGTGGATTTCAATGGTAACCAGTTTATTTTTGCAAGTGCATATTTCCCTCCTTTAAGTAAATTTGATAAATATATTGTGTTTTGTGACAACCTTGAGCAACTCTCTGAAAAATTCCCAAATAGCAAAGTATGTGTGATGGGTGATTTTAGCCTCCCAAATGCTCAGTGGGTGACTGAGGAATTTTCTTCTATGATTTTTTCCTTCTCCATCTGCTCCTCCCATTGAGGTTGAATGCCATCAAATTTTATCACCATAATCTGTACCAATTGAATTCTGTTAGGAATCAAAATGACCGAATTCTCGACTTAGTTTTTTTGCAGGATAGTAGTTGTATAATTAGTCCTGTTGATGAGCCTCTGTTGCCGGTGGATCTCCACCATCCTCCACTTGTCTTTCTTGTCCAGTTGGATTGGATATTTAAATGGTGGTGGATTGATTGGGGAGGGTTTCTATAGAGATTTTTATTCAATGGACATCCATTTGATTATTGGTCTTCTCTCAGAATTTAATTGGGACTCACTACTATGTAATACACCTTTGGATGCTATGTTGGACATTTTTTATGACATTCTTAATTCAGCTATTGATGTTTGTGTGCCCTTGAAGAGGTATTCTTCAAAAAAAATTCCAATCTGGTTTTCTCAGGAGCTTAAAAACTCTATTGTGCAGAAAAAGAAAGCTCATAAGAAATATACTAGCACAGGGACTTATGAGCATTCAGTTTTCTGTTTTAAGGGCACATTGTAAATCTCTCAAGAAACAGTGTTACCAAAACTATATTGTTTTGACTGAAACATCTCTGAGGACAAATGCTAGGAGTTTTTGGAAGTTTGTGAACACTAAACGAAAGAATTCCTGCATTCCATTTGAAATGTACTACAATAATCAAAAGAGTTGAGGTGGTGAAATTGTTATTCTTTTTGCCGAGTACTTCTCTCAGGTGTACACCAATAGAGTTTGTACTCCTAATCAAATGGTGTCAGTTAGTAACTTAAACTTATTTGACTATTCAATTTCAATATCCTCAATTTATGAGAGACTGTCTTCATTGGATGCCAGCATCATCGGGCCCTGATGGGATTTCACCTTTTCTTCTTAGGCATTGCAGCTTTATATTGTCAAGGCCACTTTTTCTCATTTTTAACAAGTCACTCCAAACTGGTATATTTCCAGCATACTGGAAATCAAGTTGCATTGCACCCATTTTTAAATCTGGAGATAATTGTCAAGTGCCAAACTACCGGCCAATTAGCATTTTGAGCTGTATACCAAAGGTCTTTGAAAGTCTTGTCTGTGATTTTTTGTCCACCAGTTTGAAAAATTCCATTGCTGATCAACAATATGGATTTCTTGCACAACGCTCCACTGAGCTAGATCTTCTTACATTTACAGATTTCTTACTTGAGACAATGGAAGATGGCTGTCAAGTTCATGCCTTATACACAGATTTTTCAAAGGCCTTTGACCGTGTTAACCATGAGGTTTTAATAAAAAAGTTGGAAGTGTTGGGAATCCATGGTAACCTACTGAAATGGCTGAAATCTTATCTTTCTGGTAGAACGCAAATAGTGCATACTTTAAACCATCAATCTTTTGAAATTCAGATACCATCAGGCGTGCCGCAAGGCTCTCATCTCGGTCCTTTATTTTTGATGTATATGTAAATGTCTCATCTTGTTTTCATTATTCCCACTATTTGATGTTTGCCGATGATCTTAAATTCTAGATGAAGTTTGATGATTATGATGATTGCTTAAACTTGCAGTCAGATTTGGACCGCATTGTTCATTGGTGTGATCTTAATGGAATGGAGCTAAATGCCATTCAGTGGTCTTTGGTCGGGGTGGAGGTCGAACCCAGCATGTTTATAATGTTGAAGGGCATTCTTTAAATTCCTTGGTGCAAGTCAAGAACTTGGGAGTGGTTCTCGATGAGCATTTGTCTTTTGTGCCTCATATTTCTAGTATGGTATCAAAGGCCTTACAAGTACTGGGACTGATTAAGCGCTGTACTACGGACTTCCAAAATTCTTCTACCATCAAACTACTTTATTGTTCCCTAGTGCGTCCCCTTGTTGAATGCTGTTCTAGTGTCTGGTGCCCACATTATGATGTACATATTCATTCTATAGAAAGCATTCAGCATCAATTTCTGAAATATGTGTCATTCAGAGGCAATCCGGGGGCTGTCTGACATTAATTATCAGCAGATTGAAAACTCACTTAATATTACCCCTCTCCAAACTCGTCGCATACACAGAGATCTAAATATATTTTATAATTTGCTTCATTCTCATTATTTTGGTCCTAACCTATTATCAAAAATCAGACTTCATGCTCCATTCCGCCAAACTAGATCGAATCAGTCCTTTTTTTGTGACACCCCATCGTACAAACTATGGACAAAACTGTTTTATTTCTAGAACGGCTCGACTTGCCAATCAATACTCAAATGTGCTTGATTGTTTCTGTGACCCAGGGGTCTTCAAGAGACAGCTCAAGAGTTGTCACTGATTGTTTTTGAATTGTTATTTTTTTTTGTTTTGTGTGTAATGATAAAATTGTTCCTTATTAATTGAAGCTTAATTGTGAGTCTTAAACTCTATTTTATACTTACTTTATATAATTTCTAATATATTATGAACACTATGCTGCCACTATTTTAATTAGTCTTCTAATTGTGATCATAGTTTATGAGCTTGTTTATAAATAAATTTTGTATATAATGTTGTTTATATTGAATTTATATTGGGATTTAGCCCGTTGATAAATAAATAAATAAATAAAAATCATGCGTAGATCCTCATTTCGTATATGATCTCTCAGGGTCACACCAAGCATCAGCCTCTCCATCTTTCTCTGCGTTACTTTGAGCTTCTTAGCAGTTGTGGTTGTTAACATTGAAGTGTCGGAGCCATATACGTCATAACGGGCAGCACGCATTTAAAAGCTTTTCTTTTTAAAGTGATTGAAATGTCGCTCTTTAGTATATACCTCAGTTTCCCAAATGCTGTCAATGAGAGGGCGACTCTTCTTTCCAGTTCACCCGTCTGGTTATCTCTGCAAATGCGTATTTCATGGCCGAGATATATATAACTATCCACCAGCTCAATTTCGTTCGTATCAATGTTTATATTACCACTGGGTACAAGGTTTGTAATAAATTTTATTTTTAACATGTTGGTTGATATACTAACCCAAACTAACTCTCGCGCACACCTCCTGTAGATCCCGTAGCATCAGGCTTATGTCTCCGAGGCTATCCGAAATCAATACTATATCATCCGCAAAGCGTATATTAGTTAGGTTTTTTTCCATCTATGTTTAAGCCTCTTTGGTCCCAATCGAGTTTCTTGAATGCGCTTTCCATAACTGTGATGAACAACTTGGGGGATAACGTATCGCCTTGCCTTACACCTCGTCCAATGTGTATGCGGTTGGTATTTTCATGTAGCTTTACCGTCATTGTGGCATTTTTGTAGATGTTATGGCTAAGTTTAGTGTATCGGTAGTCAATTCTGCATTCCTGAAGTGCCCCCAAAACCGCATCCCATTCAACGGTGTCGAAAGCCTTGTGAAAGTCGACAAAAGCCAGGGCCAGAGGCCTATTATATTCAATTGTTTTCTCAACCAATGTTTTAATGCTCTGTAAATGGTCATTAGTGCCAAAATCGTCACGGAAACCCGCCTCTCGCCTGTTCTACAGGTTGAAAAAAGTCGAGCTTTTTCTCTAGTCGGATGGGTATAAGTCTGGTGAACAGTTTGTAGATGTGACTCAGAAGGCTTATTGGTCTGTAGTTTTCCAACTCCGCAATATCTCCTTTTTTATGTAATAGGATCACGATGGAATTGTGCCATTTTTCTTGAATTGTGCTATTAAAGAGACAGAGATTGAAGAGAGCTTTTAGTTTTTGCAGTAAGCGTTGACCGCCTATTTTGACTGCGTCAGAGAGTGTATTATGTTCACCTGGTGCTTTGTTGTTTTTATTTTTTTTCAGAGCCAGTTTTATTTCCTCCGTTGTAATATCCGGTAATTCCTCTGAACCCTGATTGACAATGCCTCTTTCAGATGTCAGAAGTTCTGGCGCATAGTTCATCTTTCCTTCACCAGGGTGACGACTTTTATATAGTAGTTGGTAAAATTCCTCCACAATGTTGAGTATTTCTTTTCTGTATGTCATAATTTTTTCTTCTTTCTCCCTCATTTTGCATATTTCTCTTTTTCCGCTTGTAAGCTTCCTGCGGAGTACTTTCATACTTTTATTATTCTCTATAGGGCGCTCGATCTCTTTTTTCTCATATCTTCTGACATCCCTCCTTATCGCTCTAGATATTTGTTTATTCATTTCTCTCAGCTCTTCACCCGTGGTTATCGCTTCACTTTTTCGCCTCATTCTCTCTTGCATCAGTTGTCGTGTCCCGTCGGTGATTCTTGCTTCCCTTCTTGATCTTGGGCAGTATTTCTTTTGACCCTCTGATATTGCAACTATAGCATCGTTTAAAATATCCACACTTGCCTCCTCATCCGGTGCAGATCGTCGATGCATCACTGGAATTCAGATATGTCTGTTGGGGGTTGCCACAGTTGGCTGCTTGATGTATTGGCCATTTTATGGCGTTCTCTTTTTAGGTTAAGTGAGATTTTGGCTCTTACTATCCGATGATTACTCCCAGTTGAGAGTTTATTCAACACTGATACATCTTTGACGATGGCTTTTATCAGTTATTATGTAGTCAATTTCATTTCTTATCCGGCCAGTCGGGCTCTCCCAAGTTCACCTTCGATTGAGTTTTTTTGCCAAAAAAGCTATTCATAAGGAATAAGTTGTTTTGTAGCAGGAATCCCAGCATCGTCTTCCCACGATCATTTCTGCCCTCCGAACCGAAACAACCAAGCGGAGTTTCCGATTCATCAGATTTCAACCTTATTTTAGCATTAAAATCGTCGCACAGAAGTGTAAAGTGGGTCCTGTGAGCTTCCCCAGCTCGGCTTATGTTCTCATAAAAGAGATCACCTTCCTGATCTGTATGGTCAGCGGTTGGTGCGTAAACTTATAATCTTGACACAGTATCTCGTATATAAAAACGATATTATTATAGGCACCATTAAAGAAATGACAAAATTAAAGAAAAAGCTTTTAATAACAACACGGGACATTAAAATAAAGCTTCTTTGGATATTAAGGACTAATCCTTTGCTATCCGCCATAAAAAGAAAGCTTACTTGTCCTTTAAATTAGGCAGAGTACAAAGAGACTAAAAAAATTGTAGTCTAAAATTAATAGAGGAATGTACACTAAACTTCAAAACTAATAATGAAATTCCTGCCCATCAAAGGAATGTAAAAGAGATGAGCTACCATTTTGCTAAAGTTAAGAACTTGGGCATTCCGGTTGATAATATGATGCTAGAGTAGAGTAGAAATAATACATTTGATAGCCCGGATTGTATACGGTTCAACTTTAAAACTATAACATAATTTGATGTATACCAAGCCTTTGCTAGAATTAAATCTAAGACTGTGCTGTGGCAGTTGTAGAGAAATTATCTAATGTGTCTTTGCATAGTGGAGAACTTCCAGGAGTGTGGAAGTCCTCTATTATCAAGCCCTTACCAATCTGCTTAACTGCACTGAGTGTGGAAGTCCTCTATTATCAAGCCCTTACCAATCTGCTTAACTGCACTGACACCAATCTGCCTGTTGCCAATTTTGGCCAAAGTGTTTAAGATACTGATGGTGTGTGGTATGATTAATGAATACATCGAGGACAAGAATATTTTACCAAGTGTGCAGTCTACTTTCCGGGGTGGCCATGATATCGCGTGACAACTGACATAAAAAAATATAAATGAGTCTATGACATCTTGGTTGGTCCTCTTGATTTACAGTAAGGCATTTGACCTTATCAACCATGAAATGCTTCTTTCAAAGATCGGATATTATGGTTTTCCTAGCAGGTTTGCTTATGGTTCTCGAATTATCTGTTTTCTCGCCCACAGGTTGTGGAGTTGGATGTAGCGACGTCGAACGTGTAGAAGTGAAATATGGCGTACCACAGGGAAGTGTTATTTTGGGCCATTATTTTTTAGTTTTTATACTTAGGATCTCCCCAGACGATTCGATATTGCTGGGTTTGCTCCTGTAGTGTATTATAAATATTCAAGTCCTGAATACAAAAGGTAAATTCAGCTGGCTCAAAACGCGTGCACCCGCTTCGTTTATTGCATAAATAAATTATCTCCTGTAACTCCAGTGTATATAGAAAAGAGTATCTGAAAATATAAATATCGTGTTATGCTCCATTTTGGTGTATTCGTTTACAAATTGAACCTCAGAAATGTAGTTAGGTTTCACATACTCCAACATCGAACATCCAAGTTTAGGGCTTCGTTTGCCTTTTTGACTATAGAGTACACTGGAGCTACATGGCCGAATGTATTTATGCAATAAACAAAGCGGATGCCTTCTGATGTCTTCCATGTTATGGTAAATAACTTGCTTGCCACTTTTAAACAGAAATATAAGTGTCAGTTGCTTGATGCTATGTTGCATCAGCATAAACTGATTTCTGTAGCCCTCGGTGTTCAAAAACCATTTTTGAACACGTCAAATCTAACGATTTAATTTTTGTAGACTTTAACATTTCACACCACTGTCCTCGCGTTCCAAACAAATTAAAATCCATGCGATACTACTAGCGCCATCTGTTGTAACCACGGTTACTCATCTGAAATTGGCCGCATATCTTACGCTATCTGACCAATCATAGCGGTTCCCGCTATACCCCGGCGACCAAGTCGACCAATCACTGTCTCTTAGCGGAGGCAATAAAGTTAGCTCCTAAGTTCATGATCTTTAAGAATCAATTTTAATAAAAACTAGTTAACGTATTTCGACCGGATTTGTGTTAAAGTTCATAAGGTTAATTTAGACAATCGCTGACGTAAAGGTTTACATAACTTCGCAGTATTTACATTATTCGCCCTTTCTATTACCGGAGGATGTATATCATCCCGCCGGAAGGGGCGTTAACAACTTCTTCACGTTGATCTAGTTCCCACGTTCTAGACGTAGTCGTGTCTTGAACCTCGACCATGTAAGTCGCAAAAGGCGCACCCCCGTTTCTAGCCGGGTGGCGCGAGCCGCCATGCCGGCAAGTTTTCACGTTTTGAGACCTCATAATCTCTCTAGTTCTTTACTCAAGTGACATAGTGATATCCCAGCATAATCATCTTTATGTCAAGCCTACAATAAGGTATTTATTGGCAAACATACTGCCGTTATTCTCATGAGTCTCACGCCGAGCAATGGCGTCCCAATTGGTCTCATCCATGGGAGTTCTACAATCGAACCCTATCTCAAACCACACTCAATCGAGCATAGTCTCGGAATCTCAAGTAAGTAAACGAACATGTTTACAATCACATTCTCACAAAGCCTACAAAATGGTATTTTTCGGCATCTTGACTGCCATTATGGAGACCCACTGATCTCTAGTACTAAGCCTACAAAAAGGTATTTTTCGGCATCTTTACTGCCATTATGGAGACCCACTGATCTCTAATTCTCAAAGGCTGTACCATGCGCAGTACAGTCCCCAATGGCTTTGTCCATGGGTTTTTCAACATTCTATATCACGAGTGTACCACTGGGTTGCTACACTCTTGCCTTATTCTAATATAAGGATTACTCTGCATCCCTACTCTTGCATTATTCTAATATAAGGATTACTCTGCAGTCTGCTCTAGTCTGCATACCTAATCATGCCTTATTCTCATATAAGGATTAAACGGCACTAGTCTGCCAATTTACTTAAGTTATCACAAGGCTGTATCCCCTACGCGGACCTCAACTTACTTATGCTACCAGTATAGCATATTTACTAATAATTCATGCGAGTACCAATAAGCCGCATTCACAAGGCATTCATGTTATGCCATATGCACTAACTGCATACCAGAGTCAAACCACTACATTCCAGTCATTCTTGTTTGCAAGAAATTGAACTACATTGTAAATAGAAGCTAACCATAGATCTAGTGTTTTTCAACGTGGCTTTCCCCCAGTGTTAGAAGATAACCTCCTGAACATTGAACGTTTCTCGTCAATGGTGTTCATAGTGTACATATTAACTTATAGGTGAACTCTAAGGTAATATTAATCCTTTTATTATTGCTTGTATATTATTATATTTCATATTAAAGCTAAATCAGCTAATATAGTTGATAAGTAGCTGTTCCACAGGAACTCTAAAGCTGGATTTATAGATTGACATAACATAAGCATAGCATAAGCATAAGAAGTTAAACATTCATATTTAAGTTAGGCAATTTATAGATCGACATAACATAAAACACAACATAAGCTTGACATAAGAAGTTGACCAATATTCAACTTTTTATGTTATGTGCTTATGTTCGACCAATGAAAACACAGAATTTTAATAATATTTACCTTTTGAGAGAATGACATATGCGATGTTCAATAAAATTTGGCGTTTTGGCTTTATGAGTGCTTGTTCTTTTTGAGAACGGTAAGGATTTATAAATTAATGGACATAAGACTCTATAATATACTTCTTTAAAACATTTTAAACAAAATTATGAAATTTGTAAGGTTAGTATTTTCGATTTACGGCTCAGGCGCAACATAGCACAAGCCCATTTTATAAATCGACCATTTCTTGTAATGTGCTTATGCTATACTATGTATATGCTATGCTTATGTTATGTCAATCTATAAATCCAGCTTAATAGACATTTAACTGTACATAGATTCAAGGTTATGTTTATAAACATATATTAGTAAAGTATTACCACTGTTTATGCATTGCTTTAGATTGTAAGAGTTTTATTTATGTCATATTATTCAAGGTCGAAACTTTGCGTCGACTAATATTGTTCACATCGTAGCACTGACTACGTACAATAATTCACTGTTTATATTTTGTCTATTTATGAGCTTCTAGTTATTTTCAAGTAAAGTAACTTATTAAAATATTCATATAATGCTAAAGCTTTTTGTTTTATTTACAAAATGAGCCCTATGGTAAAATTTCAGTGCCTAAGAGCACATCTCTTTTTGTTCAGAAGATCGACCAAGATCGACTCTGAAACACTCTGTGCCTTGTAGTTTATGTATGTGTGTTTGTTTGTTGATTTATTTAAGCTTTTATGTCTAACATGTCTATGTGTAATATAATTAGGTACCTATCTAGACATACCCAGGTAGCATGGAAGAACGCTCGTACGAATGTTACCTTTTATTAAATAATTAAATTTAATTGCATAATAAATGTTTTTCTATTCTATTCTAATACCAAAATGTTTTGGAAGAAAAGTTTTATTACAGTGCACTTGAATACTTCTCGGATGTCATGTATGATTATTTGCATATACAAGTATTACAATATTGCCCAAGAGTACCCTCCACTGCGACCCTTGGTCTATTGTTGCTCACATCTGTGGTTTCCACTATGCCAGAGGCTCGATCCTTTTCATGAAATCGAACAGCTTTCTGAGGTGGATAATTTTGAAATCTGGAAGTGTGATTTGAGAATTTCCAAAGACTATTTGTCTGGTTCTTTCCATTGCCGGACAGTGGCATACAACATGCTCCATTGTTTCTTCGTCCTCCAAGCACAAGCGGCATTCCGTTTCTTCGGAGAGCCCTATCTTGTTGCTTTTTAGCCGACAATGGCCAGTGTACATGCCAACTACAGCCTGTACCTATTGTCGGCCAAGTTGAAGAAGTTGTCCAGGTCTCACTCACCGCCATCTTTGAATGAGTTAGGCCTGGTAACTCTCTCCATTTGTCTACAAATTGCTCTTGTGTCCACCTAGAGAGGGCTTCTTTAGCTGTGTTATAAGCTATTCCCAGTACTGGTTCTGGTCCTATGAAGGCCGTTGCGGCCGCCTGCTTGGCAAGAACATCAGCTTATTCGTTGCCTTCATATCCTGTATGTCCAGATATCCAGATCAGTGTAAGTTTATTTTCTCTACCTAGTTTGGTGAGTAGTTCCTGGCAGTTCCATACTGTCTTGGTTGAACAACGGCTACATTCAAGAGCTTTTAAAGCTACTTGACTGTCCGAGAAAATTTTGATTGACTTGCCTTTCCAGTTTCTATCGATGAGCCACTGTGCAGTCATATCAATGGCCTTAACTTCTGCATGTTTGCCTAGTGAACACTTAAGCTCAACCTTACCATTTGATTCCATACAGCGGCTCCTGTACCATCATTGATCTTGGAGCCGTCAGTAAACCAACTATTTTCTGTTATTTTCAGATGTTCCGATTCTTTTGCCCATTCCTTCCTCTCTGGTAGGAGGACGTCATAGGCATGGTAATAGGTAGTTTTGGTAGGCATAACATCTGATGCTAGACCAAACACACTGTCCTGCTCATTGGCATTTTTCAGCCTGTTGGGCATCATGATGATCACCGCCTGTGTCAATCTATACGGTCACCCATCTGGCCTCTTTCTCCAGTACTATTTGGAGAGGTGGCAGATTTAGAAGACACTCAAGCGCTGGCCTGGATGTAGTGCCGAAGGCGGCACTGATTGCCAGACATGCTTGTCTTTTTTTTCCTTGATTTGACTTCTGCTCCTTTCGGGCAATTTGTCAATGCTTGTCTTTGTAAGGTAGATAATTTAATTCTCGCGGAGCTCTGTAAGCTCTTAGAGTATCAAGCTACTGCTCCATATGATATCATTGGTCTTATGACCGCAATATAGAGCCAGTGCATTTGTTTGGAACAGTTTCGCTTTTGCGGCAATTTTATCCAGATGCGCATTCCAGTTAAGTGTTTTATTTAAGGTAATTCTCAGATACTTCACTGTATTCGAAAATGGGATAGTTTCTCCTTTGAGTGAAGGTGGTCTTAGGTCTTCCAGCCTCTGCTTCCTTGTGAACGGTACTATAACTGTTTTATGTGGGTTCACAGATAGTTGTTCCCTTTCACACCAGTCATAGACCACGGTTAGCACCTCTTGCAGATCCTCTGATATAGTTCTTTGCGAGTTGCTTCTAATCATTATTACTAGATCATCCGCCTATGCCTGCACCTCCACATCCCACAGCAAGAGGACCGCCAACAGACCATCCATTAGGAGAGACCATAGAAGGGGCGACAAAACCCCGCCCTGCTGACATCCCCTAACAGCCCTGAATCTGTAGCTCTCCTCCTGTAGGGTTGTTATGCTTAACCTGCAATTTAACATACTTCCGATCCAGTTCCTTATTTGTGGTTCAACCCCTCTTTCAGCTAATGCTGTGTTTAAGGAGTTTGGTAATGTCTTGCTGTCTAAAGCTCGTGTTATGTTCCCGATAAGGTTGTTTAGTGCTAGTTCTGTAGATTTGTCGGTCTGATACACATATTGGTGAGCATTTAGCGGATACTCACCAAGTGCACCCGTTCTAATGTGCACGTGGAGTATCTTTTCCATGCATTTCAACAGAAAGAAGGTCAGACTTATTATTGGTCTCCATGAGTTAGGTGTTGATTCCCTACGTCCCATCTTTGGGATGTATACCACTCTGATTTTAGTCCAGCTGCTAGGTATATAATTACTCGCTAGGCTGGCTCAAAAAGCTTAATTAAGAACGGTGTTAATACCTCCAGACCGTTCTGCAGCAGTGCTGGAAATATTCCGTCCTCACCAGGTGATTTAAAAGGCTGAAATGATAGAATAGCAATTTTAATTGTTGATGCATTAATGATGTTCTTGGGGACAATCCGGTCGCCCGTTTTTGGCCGATTTGATCGGTCCCAAAAAGGCTCCTGCTCATCAATTGTATATATTTTACGGAATGTTACAATTTTAATGTCTGTCCAAATTTATTGTTGTTTATTATAATTTATTTATTAGTTTGTCTTCTACACTTTTTTACACTACTATTATATTTATTCACAACATCGAAATATTACTTAATCTTATGATATTAATTGATTTACGCTGAAAATTTTAGTGATTTGTAAATATTGTAGTGTGAAACTGGGAGGCCCATTCCTCAGTTTGTTTTCTGTTATGACCAAATTGATATTTTGTTATTTTTAATGTATGTTTAATGTGTTTGTATCGTGTTAATTCTAGATTTATTTTATCAATATGTGTTATGATTGGTTTACTTTCTTCTTTCTGACTTGTGTTAATATTCCTATTTATGTGCATTCATTAATTAAGATTATTATTATTATTATTATTATTATTATTATTATTATTATTATTATCGTTATCCACGCTAACTCAGCTTTCGCTGACAACGATTTAACCTGTTTATTAGGCTGGGGTAACCTGGTGGAAAAACAATTGTCTGAAGTATAACTGCCTTCTGCGCGTATCCAATGATGTTCTGGGATAATACGAGATCCTGCAGATTTTTAGGGAGATTCTTCGAAGTGATCCCTTCAGCCGAAATTACCAGTGGGATTGTGAAGACTTTAGTCAGCTGCCAGACGTTCTTCAGCTCTACTGCAAGGTTTTCGTATTTTGTGACCTTCTGTCTCAGTTCTTCTGACGTTTTGAGATAGCGGCACAGCTATGTCAATAATGGTTCCACCCTTTTTCTCCTTATCTATGATAACGATGTACCGCTTTATCTGTTTCCAAGACTACTTGAGGCTGGTATTTGTAATACGGTGGGCATATTTGAAGGAGTCCTGAAAACCAGCTCCACCCACCGCCCCACACTTCCTACACTTGTCCTCTACGTCAAGTCTTAGATAATGTTTTTCATAGCTGCGAGTCCTGATAACTCTGTTCTGAATGGCCATGAAGAATCCTTCGGTTTCTGAGTATTCGTAACCGGCGCCGAGCCATACTAGTGAGGTCGGCTTATCGACGTTGTCCGCTTCTAGACTGTTGTAGATTCAGTGGCGTATATCCTCGATCCTCCTGGGCTGCTATTCTCATCAGATCTTCTTCGGATCTTAGCAATTGTTGCCGTATGTTCTTCTTCTCGGTTCTGCACTAGTTGTAGATGTTCATCATACCTCGACCGTTGCTTGCTCGGGGAAGGTATAGCCTCTTAACCGATGCATTGGTGTGCAGCCATCGGAATTTGGTCATCAGTCGTCGGGACAGCCTGTCGAGTCTATGTAGGTCCGCATCAGGCCACTTAAGGATACCAAAGGTGTAGGTTAAAACAGACACTGCCCAGGTGTTCAGAGCGGTGATCTGGTTCTTCGATGAAAGTTAGGTGTTCAGAACCTTGAGTACTCTCTTCCTGTACTTCTCGGAGAACATATTCTTCAGGTGCGTGTGGTCGATATGTTGGTTCTGAGGCATTCCTAAATACTTGTATGTATCTGGGGAATGCAAGTTCTCGGTATCCTGGTATTGATCTTCTCGGATTTCAACGGCGCCTCTTTTGATGTTGATGATGGCGCATTTGTCCAACAGGTTTGGAGTACAACAGTCATCTGAACTATACCGACAAGTTGGACAGGAAGATCCAACCTACCAAGATTTTTTTGTAGGTCCTTTGTTACAACACCTGTAACGGACACAACGATCGGTATTTCACTTGTACTGACCAGCTGCCAGGTGTGTTGCAGATCTATAGCAATATTTTGGTATTCTCTGATTTTCTCTTGCTCGGTTTTAAGGAGAATAGTTGTCAGTGGACTAGCGACTGGACTTATGTCGCTTAATGATTACCAGTAGGTCAAGACGATTATGATCCACAGTGCTGTCGGTTAGTATGGGTCCAAATATAAAACAATGTCGTCGGACTGCGGATGGCGTATACTTGTAGAAAGGTGGAGGGCGGAGGGTCAAGCCAAATTTGGTTGCTAGCTCTCTGCGGATAATTTGGGCTATCTGGTTGTGTCTTCCTAGATACTCAGAGTTAGATAGCGTTGAGCATGCGGCAGTGATGTGCTCTATTGTTTCTCCACGGTGGTTGTACATTCTGCACACGTCCAGTGTTCTTGAGGATGAATTTCTCATAATTCCTGGTCCTGATGACGCCATCCTGAATAGCAACAATGAATCCCTCAGTTTCAGGATGAAGATAACCCTCCCGCAGCCACAGCAGTGAACACCCTCTATCGACATAATCGTGTAGAAGAGACGCCGGGTACTTTCCCTGCAAGGTCTTATCCGGCCAACTAGCATGAGTATGCTCCAAAGAGCATTCTGTAAAGGTCTTTTGACGGTCAGAGAGACCAAGATAGGTATAATTTATGTCCGTAGTGCAGATCGCCGTCATGATGATGTTATTGAAGCCAATGTCTCTTCTTGGGTTCTGCAAAGTTGGAAAACATCAATGAGTCCCCTTCCGCCTCCCTATGAAAAATGTATCTAATAAAATAAATAGTGTATAATAATAATAATAATAATAATAATTATTATTATTATTATTATTAATATTATTATTATGTTTTCAGTGAATGCCTAGAAGCATGCCATAACTTGATTCCGTGTGACAAATGCAGTGCAGTACTTTACTGTAGCACAGCCTGTCGAAGAAAGGCATTTGCCGATTACCATCGATATGAATGTATGATCCTAAGATACTTTGGCTATGACATAATTAATTGGACCGCCACAAGAATGACCTTGAAAGGTAAACATAAAATGTCTTTTATTTCTGTACGAAACTACAATAGATTCCTGAGGTCGAAATTCGTTAATTTAACCGAAAAGTGCACGATTTTTGCGGGCTGAGAGTCCAATTCAATTTTATTCGCCTAGTTAGTCTGTGAATTCATGAAAACGGAGGCCGTTCTGAACACTTACTCAAAGTGGTACATATCTTGTAATTTAATAACTGCCTTCAAGCCGAGAATAACAACCGCAGAGAAGCGACAAAAGCATTCGGCACCTTTTAACTTGGAGAGCCTTGTTCAATTTGTCATCTGTGACAGATGACCGGTTTAATACACTGAGAGAAATTTAACGAAAGGAAAAGAAATGCTATACACCGATAAAACATGTAATTAATTACATGTTTATTATTTACTTTATTAGGAATGTATTATGAATAGTAGTTATCTTTTAGGATTTAACGGTTTAACTCAGAGTTTACTGATTTGTCGCGTTCTAACCTTTTTTAAGTGAATACTTCTTTGGTTTCATGAGAGTGATTTGTCAAGGTCGCATCACGACATAGTTTATGTTTTCGTCTCGCGTAACGAAATTTTCGTATCGTTGGTTGGACGACTAACCCAAACTAACCAAATCTATCAAAATTGTTTATAGCGTATCCGAACCAGTTCAAATAAGTAAAATAAGTTGAGACTACGTGAAACTAACCCAAAGTTGATTCGACGACTAACCCAAACTAACCAAATCTATTAAAATTAATTATAACGTATCGGAACCGCTTCAAATGATTAAATAAGTTGAGCATAAGTGAAACTAACCGAAAGTCGAATCGACGACTAACCCAAACTAACCAAATCTATTAAAATGTATTATAACGTATCGGAACCGCTTTAAATGACTAAAATAAGTTGAGAATAAGTGAAACTAACCGAAAGTTGAAGC
>MU195129.1:1655-16656 GCA_016904865.1 Pissodes strobi | reverse complement strand
ATCTATCCGCCCGTCAATCTAATTTTAACAGCCCTTCAGGCTAGCTCCCCCTCGCTCTCTGCTGCTAAATGTGACACGTGGTGGAGGCAGCCGTTTCGACCCCCATACACAGGACCAAGGACTCGTCGAGGAGATACGCTTTTTCCAGATAGACCCCTGCTCCAGCTAAAAATAATATTTTGCATCAATCCAAGCCGTCTAAATTTTGTATAGCAGTGGTGACCCACAAGATTGTTTTCTGTATCAGTTTTCTTTGAGATTTTTTGGAAATCATAACAATTCGCCTTGTTGACCATTTGGTGTAAGCACCAGTATTATATAGCCATCTTCTTTTAAATAAATCTTACAACTACGGTCAAGCATAATACGGAATCTGCACATTTAGTCATCACATATTATCAATACAGAGAAAAAACTACATCTTCAAGATAGTTTGGTCCATTAGAAGAGTAAGAAAAATCAGTACATGCATAGAATGGATCAATGGACCAGCACATCACCAAGTAATAAACAGAAAGAAGACAGAAAGGTCAATAATGAAGCAAAGCAATTTCAGTTAATTATGCGAGAGGCAATGGCAAAATATAAGAAAGAGATTAACCAGCAAAAAATTAAGAGTAGTGCCATTATGGACAAAAAAAGGGCGTACAGTCAGAAGAACAACCACTAGCAATTTTTGGTCAAAAAAGTTACGTAAAATAAAAATTTTAAACACGCGTAACAATCACAAATACCTTAGATAATAGAGAAAATAACACTTAGTCGGAGGAACAAACAAATAGAAAAAGAAGTAGAAGAAAGAAGAAGTTTTTAAGAAGTAGGTAATATGGAAATAAAGGCGAAAATAAGAAATGAGTATATACAGGGCGTATAAAGAATTTTGAACCCAACTGTCTCAGATAAATACCTTACAGGGAAAATCACAAGTCAGACACTTGGAAAGCAAAATATACGAGGAACTAAGAGATGAAATTAGAGTTTCATAAAAAGTACATATAAATAGACAATATGCAAGGAAATATTAAACTAGTATTAAAGATGTATATCGCCAAACATAGGGAAAGTCATACAATACTATTATCTAAGGTACAACGGTAACAGAAACTAAGTAAATACAAAAAATATTTAAAAATTAAGTAAAAAGTAACCAGAAATTAAGTAAATGGAATGAAACCAGAAACTAAGCAAGAAGTAACCAAAAACCAAGTAAATACAAAAAAAATATATAAAAATTAAGTAAAAAGTAACCAGAAATTAACTAAATGCAATGAAACTAAAAACTAAGCAAGAAGTAACCAAAAACTAAGCAAATACCACGATACCAAAAACTAAGGAGAAAACTGAAACTAAGTAACTAAGAAGTGGATTCAGAGGACAGAGAGGAAGATGGTACAGAGGATACGGAAGATATGGATATACAGTTAGTTATACAAGAGGAGAAAAAGAAAAATGTGAGAGAATAATGGGCAACAAAAAAGAAATGAAAGTAAGAGTAGTACAAGTATAGATGAGAAAAAGGATGATGACTTCGAAGGAAGACTGTTAGCGATTTTAGGGAAAAAATAATGACAATGCACAAAGTATCTACAAACCCAGGTGTCAATGATAAATACCTTACATATTAGGAAAAATCATAATAAGACACTTAGGAGTGTGAAAAAGGTAGCATAGAGCATATAGACAAATATAAGATACATTTAAAATGGAAACAATATGTACTTAAAGTAGAAAATAGAGTACATAGATATTAGAATGGAAAATAGAGTACATAGATATTGTATATACTTAGAGTAGAAAATAAAGCACATAGAAAAATATGAGAGGCACTTAGAGAAGCAAACAGAGATATATTAGAAAAATGGAACTAGAATTTGGAATGCAAGTGTTATTGACAACTATCTAAGATACTAGAGAAAGTCATAATAAAAACATGAAGGCGTCCAAATAGATGATATAGAAAGTTAATATAGAGAAAAATGAGACTAGAAAAGTTTAGTTCATTTATGTGAATAATAAAGTTTAAATGGAGAAATGAAATTTTAGTAAAGTTATAATGAGAACGCAATTGTTTTCAATTAATACCATACAGGGAAAGTCATAGAAAAACATATGAGCGTTTCAAGTGAGGAGAAACTAGGAGAATTAAGAAAAAAGAAGTTTTAAGGGAAACTAGGTAGAAGACGAGCTAATGAGAAAACATATAGGCTATATGTAAAACGGACTTAGGTAGTGATGAATATCTTATCGAGAAAATCACAACACTTAAGGGCCACGGAGCATTGAAAGTTTAGAATGTGTACATAAAAATCAGCTGATAGATTAAGAAATATACTAGTAAAAAATGGGATATAAATAGTGTAAAATAATGCATATGATAAATAAGACATAAGGGCCTAATACATATAGGATATAAGATAAAATAATTCGTATGGCAGATAATACACAATAAAATAATAAATGCATCACAGACATATGATATACATACCAAGACTCTATATGGAAACATTGCAAGGCAGAATCCGGTGAGAAAGGACCCATATGTAAGCCAATGAAAGCAGCGTCACGATGCCCAGAAAAAAAAGGGGTACCAACAAATGAGAAAAATAATCAATGGAAATTATTTGAATTAGTTTCATATCCATTTGCCTGGGAAAGCCAAACTTGTGTAGTTGAACATCACTCTATATCTAGGAGTAGCTGGAAAAAATACTGATAATAATAATAACAATCATGTAACAAAACAAATTACAGGGGCAGGTTTACATATATGCCATCCATATGAAAACAAACACTGCTACCTACCCAGACTTTTAGGCGACCTATCCTAAAAGGATCCGCATATACCACAAAACCATTTCACGATTACTCAGTGAAGGACCTGTCAGCTTACCGCGCGATAAGACGTCATCGCCGGTCACTAATGGCCAACACTGAGATTGGGGATAATGAATATATTGTTATGCATCCTGAAGAGGGCATGGAAATAATCTGTATGGAACTGATCACTCCAATGCAGATCTACAAAACGTCAGCTACAGGTGCACTAAGAACAACATCAAGTAAAGAATTGCTACAGAAATCAAGCAATCGGAAACGTCATCCAATAATAAATGGACAAACGAAAATCACAGTATCATGGTTATATGGAACAGTATGCTATCATTTGCAGTAATATACATAATATTTCACAAACTCAAGCCAACACTACCCTTATTAGCAACCCCTGTACATGCAGCAAATGAAATCATGCACGATATACTATTTACAATAACATATAGCACATTTGTAATATTCCTAATATATCTATTATCTAAATTATATAGATACTTACGCAATACGACCAGCTCCACCAGCACAAACCACTCCCCCACACCACAGGATGGAGACACGTTAAGGATAGAAAATCAAAACTCAGACGGTAGCCTAAATTGCATATTTCAAAAGACTGCAGGAGTCGACCCGAGCAATGGAACATCAACATGACCCGCATTTAATTTTTTGCCGACTATGCACAGTGGTATAAATACGTATCGTATCATAATATTTAGAAATAATAGCTTAGCTGTAATTAAATTATCGTAATAGAAAGGCTAAAATACGAATAGATATAAGATTGCCAGATAAATATTCAAAATAATTATTTTAATCCTTTATACGAGGGATTTACAAGAAGTAATAAATAAGAATCTGAAATATGAGGAAATATTGTTATAAATAATCCAAATCTAATAATTAATATAAAAATGGAAACGTCTTAAAACGTGTATTATAAATAAATAGTAGGCCGCCTAAATCTGACCACAACGGTCATACATTGTTATTGTACTTGGCAACTAAAAAATTGATTGATTGTTATTAAATTAGTTATTAGTTAATTATTAAAACAAACCTTTCTCTTGTTCCATGTAAGCAAAAAGCACTGGGTCAAGCAACATACAGAGTCGACAACACTTCAAGACTAATACCGGGTGGACAAAACTGAGCCACGACACGAAGTGGACAACAAGTAACATGAATGGGCAAACTATTGCATCCAGCCAGAACGTCTTGGACCGAGTAGAGATCAGTACGGCCGGGTTGTGATAGTGTTAATTTAAGGTTGAATGCAAAATGTAAAAAATATATATATGTAGTAAGGGAATAGCATATCTGGTAATAAACTCCGGAGGCCGTCGTTTTCTGGAAGGGGGGCATGTGTCAACTAACATAAAATCATACAGTGGAAAGTTTGAACTTAACCTTGAATCGCAATTATAAATTGTTGTTAATTAAAGTATAAACTGTTATGATTAACCTTGCTGACAATTCAAAACAATACTCGAATTAGAGGTCAAAGTTTGATATAAAAAGCTGGGCAGCAGCCCATACCGGCAGACTTTGATCTCCAGTGCGAACTACCGAAAGGGAAAAGCCCCTCTGGCAGATCAAAGCTCTCACTTTAAAAAAGACCTATCAGTGCGAACTACCGAAAGGGAAAAGCCCCTCTGATCAGGCACGTTTAAAAAAGACCTATCAGTGCGAACTACCGAAAGGGAAAAGCCCCTCTGATCAGGCACGCCTTAAAAGTGAATCAGTGAAAATTAATAACGCCATAAGGCAAAGTGCTATTTAAATTAACTACATATAAAAAGTAAACTACGTAACTAAATATTCAGCCAGACCAAATAATCTATCCGCCCGTCAATCTAATTTTAACAGCCCTTCAGGCTAGCTCTCCCTCTCTCTCGCTGTTGTTCGTGGTTAACATTTTCGCGAGGAATATCCCAGGGGACTTACGAGATATGCATTCCCGAATATTTTGGTAATACTTACAACCTTCTGTACTCAACCTGAAGTTAATAAACCAAGCCTTTTTTACACCGAGTGTTTCTATCCATCTCTCCCAACTACCTATATCTGAGCTCCGTCTTCTGAAAGAGCACAGCGCAACTACTGCAACGAAGTCAGGTCCATAGGCAACAAGCGGTAGGAGCGTATATGTGACAATATTCAGGCCTGCTGTAGTAAAGCTTTTAAAATGTTAGGGTTTATTAAACGACATACACGTTATTTTACGAATATATTGGCAATTAAAACTCTGTATATCTCTTTTGTTAGAAGCCAACTTGAAAACAGCACCTGTGTATGGTCACCTCACTATAATGTGCATATAGACTCCACTGAACGAATCCAGAAAAGATTTTTGAGATATATTGCATTTAAGCTCAGAATTGAAAGTGAATTAGTAGATTATGATGTGTTGTTAAGGTTGTTAAACCTGGAGACTCTAAAGAAACGACGTGATAGTTTTGATATAATGTTTATTTACAAACTCATCCATAATATTATACAAAGTGAGGATCTCCTATTCAATGTCAATTTTCAAGTTCCGGCTAGGGTACTGAGGGGTGGTAGCACCTTTCAGGTTGAGCACCATCGTACTACATATGGTAGATTCAACTCCTTGAACCGGATGATGATGCTGGCCAATCAGCTGCCGAGTGATGTGTTGTTCCTATCTTTAAGCCAGTTGAGATCTGTTCTTAGAGGTATTAATTGTCATATTGTCTGATTTTATCATGTATTTTATGTTAAGTTTTATTTTAATCGTAAGTTCAGTTGTATTGAAATTTGTTTGTAAATTTTATCAGTATAAGTTCTAAAATGTTCGATTGGGCATGTCCCGTTAAATAAATAAATAAACAATTTCCGTTTATATTCCGAAGAATCGATTCGGTAAAATATTCGATTAGTTCGAATCGATTCGCATTAAAATCGTATGCATCCGATATGAGATCATTAAAATAATACCTTGAAAAGGACTAGCTGGCTAACTTAGACTACATAAGCGTAGGGTTAGATATGCTGTTTGATGTTTAATAAAAACCAAGTTAAATCAAATTTAAATGTATTAATCTTGATAATGTTAGTTATACATAACATAAATGATAACAGAGAAACCGAAACAAAGTTAGCTAAAATACTTAGCCATAGCAACCTAGTAGCACTAACAAAGCTTGAACTAAAAAAAAACAACCTAATGTTAGAACAACAAAGGATATGACAAAATATAACATCTCGAATCGTTGTTTTTACAAATTCGTGAAAAGTGCACATTTCATACGAAGACGAAATTCGTAGACGTTTCTAGGAAATGTCAAATTTTCACTGTGACATTTACCTTTGACGATAGGTTAGGAGGGGTGCGTTTCCTTTTTGTGTTTTTCAAAATTAATAATCAATATTCTAATATGAATGTATTTTATTGCCGACATAGCGTAGACGTGTAATAGGAGCTTACCTGTTGCTTAAGATGCGACAAAAAGGAATAATAGGAATAGGTCTATTGGTGTCTGTGAGATCTTTAAGCAACGGTGGTCGCATGGAGTATCAAAATTTCGTGCAAAAAGTTAGGGTAAATGAGGAGAAAATATTTAGGAACTACCATAAAATGTCTTTGAAAGACTTTGATTTCCTTGTGGAAAAGATTTCTCCATATAAAAAAAAAAATACAACACCCGAGAGCCAATTTCAGCACCAGATACATTATCACTTACACTTAGATATAGGTATATTTTAAGATAAAACTTTTATCACCAGCAGTTAATATTATTGGTACAGTAGTAGAGCGTCAATATCAACCGTAGTTCATTATTATTTTCATATTTTATTTTAAGATATTTAGCTGCCGGTTGTCCTAAAGAGCTTAACTTGTAATAATTATAAAAACAAAAAATAACTTATTTACATAAAACTCTTCACATATCACAGGTAAATATATAAGGGCGAATCAAACATCATACATACGAAAAAATAACGAAAACAAATCAAAACTAAATTAATCTAACCTAAAAACCAATATGCAAACTGTCAAATCGGCCGAAATTTTTCACGAATTCGTAAAAACTTGAAATGAACTCAAGTTTCCCGCGCCGTAGATTTTAAATTTCACGAATTCGTAAAATCTTAAATTATGCACCTGTCAACTCTCCGGTCAATTAATCTGACCAATGGCGTTAAAGTTCGTGATTCGTATTTCGTGATTCGTTGCTGTATGAACTACCCTTTAAGAAGATGACAACATTGACAGATTGACTTGACAATCTTGACATTGACGTTATTGACAATGCTTTTCATCTTCCATGGTTAATTAATAAACAATATAATAAAATTCAAACTTTGTAGCAGGAGAAGTCTAAAATTAACTTAAATTTCACTACCAAATAAAGGGCACTGAAGATTTTCTCCAGTGGAAGCATCAAATATTATGTCTAATAATCAGGCATATAACACGGATACGCCAATACCAAATCTGCTGGAAAGGATGCCATATACAGTTAAAGAAGAGAATGAAGCATCTTGGATTAAAGAAGAAAATGATCAGCATCTTATTGAGTAAGTACTTAATTGTTGTCTAGAAAGGATAAGTTATATTTAAATACAACTAAATAAAAGTCTTCTGTAGCACAGTTAGAAACGAAGAAAAGGTAAGTCAAACATTTTATTTTCTAAATCAGAAACTGATATTGTACCTACATTTTTATTGGGTATAGTTGCAATTTTTTTCTGGTTCTATAAATATAGGTAGTTTGCACAGTTTTTCAGTGTAGCTTTTGGGTGTTAAGCACTTAAGTGCTGCAAAAAGTTACAGTTTTTTCATGTAGTATGTAGTACAGTAGAAGGTTTATAGAAGCATATAATGTTACAAAAAAAAATGCAGAGAATTTGAAAACCTCTTCTCGACCTTTGACACAGATCAAATAGTAATACCTGTTTTTTTTCCTCAGCTTCATATTGCTATCGCTACATTGTAATAAACTGGGGAAGGAAACAAAAGAGACAAAAAACTAACATAAACTAACTAATAAGGATGAAAAATGCATGCTCTAGATATTCCACCATTAAAAGTACTTAGTACTTTATATGATTATATTATAAAAACAAGTATTATCTTCTGAGAATTAAAAACCAAAAAACTATGACATTTAGGTATATAATGTAATATAAGTAAATAATACTTGTCTTGTAATGTGTAATTCTGGAAAATGTGATGTACGTATTTTGCAGAATCAGATTGTTGATCCTTTAGCACACAATTCTGTGTCACAGGTAGATTATTACACCTTTCTATTATATTTTTAATTTTGTATAAGAGGAATATTTAATGTTTTGTTAAATTACTCTTTCATATCTGCAATGACAACTTTCTACATTGTAGAGAAAATTGATATAATCTTGTATATGATTTTTGTGTATTAATTATTTACTAATTTTGAAAATAGGTGTAGGTTAGCATCAATAATTTTTTGCCCGCACTGTGAGTTTAATACTTAAGTGGACTCTTCTACATCAGTAGGAATACAAAATTCAAAAAAATACCTATTGGCTAGAATGACCTCAGAACTCTACTTCACAGTTCAAATGCAATAAAGCATTTTAGGAAAATCAAATTAACACAACTCTTATAATGTAACATCCCATGAATGGATATCTTTCTCGAGAGCTTATTTAATTTAATAATATCTTTAAATTTTAGATTCTTATATTCAGTTTTGATTTTCTAGCTCCCTACAGATTATAAACTGTTGAGCATTATTCAAAAATTTTTATTTATTGATACGTTAAATCAATACTTATTAGAATGCATTTTGTAGAGAATCCACATCAGAAGTAAATCTCTATAATCCGAACCGCCACAATGTGTAAAATGATATCCATAATCCGAACATCCTGAATTCCGAATTCTGTAATCTGAACTGAACTGAATATTTTGTATTTGCAATATGTATCCAATGTATGTAAGATTTTCCATTTCCTTAGAAGTTTGTTTTTATGTTTTTTTTCATTAAGCAATAAATACATCATATTATTAACTAAAATGCCATTTTCAAAAAAGCAGCGGGGACAAAATGATGTGATTCCTGGGACGATTATATCTGAAATAGCTACGACGGAAGTTAGTGGTTAAACTTGTACAAGGTTTTTCCATATATTTTTGAGCACCCTCAGTGCTTTTATTTTCAAAAGAAGACAAAGCTTTAAATTACCAAACTTGGAAGTATTTTTCCTGCTATTTTCTGATCAAAAGTTGATATTTTGTGACAGTGTTGCGATGCTCATTTGTTTGTTCTGATACAAATAAAAAACTGACTGTTCATGAAAAACGCTACAACCGTTGTATTTACAGTTTTTTAATATCTCGTAAAATAATCATATTGTTTATTTGACTAACCTAACTTAATAATATAAAAGTAAATATTTTATTTTATAGGGAAGCCAATACGGAAAAATGTGATGATGACTATTTGATTCAATCGGATATAAGTCATGAGGAAGTTGATATTAAAAGTGAAGATGAAGAGGACAAGTTCGAATCTAAGTAAGAAATTTAACATTGTAATATTTATACAAGAATTTTATGCATTGCAAAAAATGGTATGAAGTTCAGAATATGTTTCTTATAACAAGAATCGCGACGTTAGCAGCTCCATCGCCATCAGATATGGCGCTAAAGTAAAAAGCGATCAAAAAAGCAATGGGGGAAGGACCACTGGTCAGACCGTCTCAAACGACAAAACGTACAAAATGTTAAGACTGCGCTTATGAGACAACTTGCAAAGTTGTGAGGTGTTTCTCGTGAGGCGCTTCTTTGCTTCTGCATACTCTGCTATTTCTTCTGCATATAATGCTATTGGACTGCCTAGTTTAAGCATTACGTCATTCATTGGTTGATTCTCGAGCGCCACCGCATCTGGATTATAGTGGTTAGAAGGCTCACTCTGCACCGGGTTGCTTTTAGACTGTGGAGAAACGGCTAACCATCATGTTTGCGTGGTTGCCGGCTGCTTTTAGAAATTCGCTTAATTAACTTAACTTAAATCTAGCAGGATGGGATTTAGAAAGAAAACACACAATTTCCAGAATACACCTAATGCAGCATCTCTATTGGTCAACTTGAAATATAAAGAATGGCGATTTCAAAACCCTGGCAACCTATGCTAACCTAGCGTTGCAACGTAAGAATTATTCTTTATTAATCCAACCTGCCTAAACTGAGGCTAAGCTAAACTATTAATCCTTAAATACAGAACACCACACACTTCTGTGACTTTTATTAACCCAAAAGATATGACTAGAGAATAAAGAAATGAAAGTATTGCCAGAGGGGGGGGGGTATATATGGTATGCGTAACGGAATGACATTGACATTGAGAAGAGAAACAGAGCCGCGTTATCAACTGTTGAGGAACGGTACTTTGACAATGTAAAGAGGAGGGGACGCATAACTTGTAACGTTGAAGTGTGACCGAAAGGCACCAGGCCCAATCTACCAGTGGCCTAGCATGAAGTTATAGGTTAAAATATTGTCCCGCTTTTTGTTTAATACTGGAAATATATCTATACGCATATTTTGATAAAGGATCCATGTAATATGGTAGTTGGATCAAATCGAATGGTTTGAAATTTATTGGGATCTAAAAATTTCGTTGTTTTTTCAACGTAATCACTAGTGGGTAGAAATTATCTCTAGTTAGTTCTAGTTTTTTAACGTTTCTGCAAAACAATGTTTATGATAGTTCGAATTCTCAATATTGGCTAATGCTAGTTCAGTATCTACTCTTAAATGTTGAAAAACGTTATTATTTTCGTTCAAATTTTATTTTATGCTGTAATTGAAACCTTTATTTAACAGTGAGACTATTTTTTGAAAAACTACATCTGTTGAGTTCATAAATCAATCATAGAAAGTGTGATCGGAATATGATTTCTTACATGGGATATTGTTAATATTAATTTGATTAGAAATTAATGTTTGAATCTTTGTTACTTAATCTTTTTATCTATTATATGATTTACTTTGAGTCTAAAGTTATAATCAAAAAGATCAAATTCTATATTACTAAGTCTACTTAATATTTCAGTATGTGCTACCTTAAGGTAAACGCTACATATGTATTTTGTGGTATTCATTATTTCGGTAGTAATGGATTTTCATCAAGTAACAGTAAACTCAATCAAGTTGCAATGTAAAAGTATAAACTAGCAATACAAAGATAATATTATGAATTTTAAGTTATATTATACAAAGGACAAAAAAAATATACTTAAAACTAAAGAATGCTTACCCTATACTTTAAAACTACGAAACATTAACAAAAACATCTTATTGACCCTGAAATAATATAAGTTTTGTAAACTGACTTCGAACATTCAAATAAACTAAAGTGTCCGATTCTATTAAAAAATATATATGATTGTTACTGGTTTCTGCAACGTGCTTTTCTAGGGAGTGAAAATATCTATTCATGTGAACACAATTAAACATAATAAAATAATAAAATTATTATCAGGTAAAGAACTTTCATAAATTCTCAAAAAATGTTCGGAGACATTGCAAATATTTATCACGTCTTTGAAAGGGTAAGTTAAACCACCGTGATCTTTTTTTTTCTATTAAGGATCTAAGAAAATTTTGTTTTTGACCACAAAGTGCCTCAACACATGATTCGCACTTTATAGTTTTTTGAACCAGCAATTTAAACCACAATTTGTGGCTGTTCATGATATAATCATGATCAGACCACATAGTCTGAAGAGATGGCAAGTTGGCCTGAGTTTCTTCTATCAATCGAAACCTATCAGAAACTATATTTAATTCCGGTTCTTTGAATCTGCTCGATCCCACTAAAATTGGAATATCCTCCAGAGGTATGCCTTCTCGAATCTCTGCTCGTACAGGTAACCTTTTGTAGGCTGCAGTAAACTGTCGGGAGGTAGGGTTGTTATTCCAACCACCTTTACTACGAACAGAGGAGAAAAATAGTTCCAAGTGATCTTGGCTGATTTTATAAAGGGGTAAACAAACTAATTCTTTATTTTGGCTAACCAATATATCATACAATAATAAAGAACTTTTTAAGGAAACAATAAGTCCCACAAAATCTGTCTTTCTCCTAGAACTGATAACCAACTCGCCATCTTCAAACTTTAAAACTGAAATGTAATTAACTTTTGGTTTTTGCAATATTTTTCTCACACAATGATTTTTTTAAACCTGGTGGAATGGGAGATCTGCAATTTAAAATATCAAAAATATTGTTGAACATTTTATTAAAATAAGCAGTGGCTTCACAACCCTGGAACTCTTGCAGCCCTAATTCAGTTTCGCAGTATGAAAGAGCATCTGCCACAGATTCACTTAATAGCTGAACAGCCAGCCTAACTTTAATTATTTTTACGTAACTTATTTGCCAAATGTAATTTATTTTATTTATTGACGGCAGTGCCATTTTTTAACATTAAGACAAAAGTATAAACAAGCCTAAATCTAACATGTGTATGCTATAAATGAGGCAACATCCTCACATGCACCAACAGATGAACAGAAAATAGAAGGTAAAGAGGTAACAATAACATTTCAAAGAACTTACAAACTATTCATATAAAAAAAAATCCACAAATCAAGCTATTCACAGAATGAGACAAAGTAAGGCATACTACAATCAGAGTCTCTACAATCCAGCAAGGTTCACCCAAAACAATTGCATTTCAAAATGCTTAAGTGGACAGAAAAAATTTAGGAGAGGAAGTTGGTTAGCAAGGGACATTGACCTGGAAACAAAAGAATTTTTTCCGTAGTTGGTCCGGTGATATGGTTGATGAAAGGCTGGGATGTTTCTCGCGTTAAAAGGTGGTACATATAAAGTGATGTTGGAAGTGAGATAGGAACAATCAACAAGGGAGTTCAGAATTTTAAAGAGAAGGAGAAGATCGTGTTTATTTCTTCTTTCTTGAAGTGATAACAGATTTAGCCTCTGACACATTTCATTGTAGCTATATTCACTGTCTCTAAAGTATTTAAAATGAATATAATGCATACATTTCTTCTGTACACGCTCAATCCTGTCAATGTGGAAAGCGTATTGAGGGTCCCACACTGAGGCAGCATAGTCCAAAAGACTTCTAACAAGACTGCAATATAGAATTTTAATGGAATGCACAGTAGTAAAGTCAAAGGTATTTCGTCTAATGAATCCCAACATTCTCAGTGACTTACCTATGATTGATGTTATGTGAGGAACAAATGATAACCTATCATCGAGAATAATTCCCAGATCCTTTATGCTCTTAACTGATGGTAGAGTTGTACCATCAATGGAGTAATGAAAATTAGTTTTAAATGTACGACGGGAAAATATCATGAGATTGCACTTAGAAATATTAACATGCATTCCATTATCGCGACACCAAGCCCCAAATCTAAGGACATCCTCCTGCAAAGCAATGCAGTCGTTAAGATCTGAGATTACTTTATATATTTTCAGGTCATCTGCAAACAGAAGGAAGTCCGAGGACCAGAAGCAAGGTGAAATATCATTGATAAAAACATTAAAAAAAAGCGGTCCAATGTTGGACCCCTGTGGGACTCCAGACGGCACAAGAATTTCATTAGACAGAAAATTGTTAATTTTTACAATTTGAGTCCTGTTCGCAAGGTAGCTGTCTAACCAGGAGAGTAGGGGTCCATTTATACCCAAAGTTTTCAGTTTGTTTGTCAGTATACTGTACGGAACCTTATCAAAGGCCTTGGAGAAGTCCGTATAGATGGAATGGACTTCCTCACCACTCTCCAAGGCCTGTAATATAAACTGCGAATAAGTGAGGAGATTTAGTTCAGTATTTCTTCTCGCACAGAATCCAAACTGCTGATTGATGATTTCTGGAGACAGTAATGAACTTAGATATTTAGTTACAAGATTTTCAAAAATTTTTGGGATGGTGTTGATGATACATATGGGTCGGTAATTTTTTATGTTGGACTTGTCTCCATTCTTATGTATTGGGACAACAAAACTTGCCTTCCAGAATTTAGGAAAGACTCCACTTTCCAATGATTTATTGAAAATAAGGTGTAGAGGCCCAGCGAGAATAAAGGGGCAATTTTTAAGAAAAATAGGATGAATATTATCAGGACCTGGGCCCTTGTGAGGATTCAAACTAATAAGTTCGGCATATATGTCACTTATGGAAATAGAGTAACTGTGAGCATTAATATGATTTAATGACAACTCCTGATTCCGCTGCATGTCACAGTCAGAATAAACCGAGGAAAAATACTCTGCAAACAGGTCGGCAGCTCCCGGACCCATACCCGCGCCTTTATTGTCAAGAGTCAGTAAATTAGGTATCTCAGACGTGCTGCGCCTAGAATTACAGAAGTTCCAAAATAATTTAGGGTTGGTAGAAAGGTTACTTTCAGTGTTCCGGACAAAGATTCTATAACATTCCCGGGAAAGAACTGCACACTGAGATCTTAAGTTTGAGAAAACTTCGTAGTCGTGAGCGGAATTACTGTTTTTGTAACTTTTATGGGCAATCTTCTTCTGTATTATTAGATCAATTAGGTCCCGACTGAACCACCTAGGAAACACTCCACTGGGCACCTTTTTGACTGGGACAAACAGATCAAAGCAACCATAAAGAATGTCATAGAATGAGTTTACCATAGAATCCACATCCAGATTATGTAACAGGTTATCCCAGTAGAAAGTGCCCAAGTAATCATTTATCAATGTGAAGTCCGCAGATTTAAAGTCATAGTAATAGTCTTCAACTCCAGGGCTAACAACTCTGTGACATGAATGCGGGATAGCTAGGTCAAAACAAAGGGGTGGATGATGGTTATCGATGGGAACCAGAGGATCACAATCATTAACAATAAACACTCCATGAGAAAGGACTAAATCTAGAAAAACTCTATTTGCATTATAAATAAAATTATTTTGAAAAAGATTATGGAAAGCACAAAGGTCTGAGATTGCAGCAATTTTTTGGGCGACCTGAGGTGGGACATATACATCATCGGAAGGAACACCCACTGCACATATGTCCTCGTTAGACCATGTGGCCTTAGGCAGGTTGAAATCTCCAGCCACACACAGCTCAGCCTCTGGGTACTTCTCGGAGATCATGTCAAGTGTGTCACCAACCATTAAGTAATGATCAACTGTAGATTCGGGAG
>MU195128.1:4169-16656 GCA_016904865.1 Pissodes strobi | reverse complement strand
TGATCATTTTACTTGCAACTGCTGAATTTTGAAGAACTTCCTTGTTCGATTTCCATCGGTGGAGGTGATGTAAAGAAGACTACTGAACTGGAAGCTTCACTCCAAAATTTAAACAAACCAATCCCTACGTACCTAGCGCTGTTTTGTGATGTTTCTCTTCTCAACTGCGTTGCACTGCAACACCATCACACATGCTATATACTGCACGAGTAATATTTAATATTAACGCACATCAAGCAGTCTCAGTTAGAAATATTTATCAATTACAAATCGATAACATAGCGGTTCGGAGTACACATTCCTAGCTGATCGGATCGGCATTTAAAGATCCTTTACACAAATAGTGCACTATGTAAAAATCGACCTCTCCTATTGGTCGATCCATCTCGTATTACAAGATGTCTGCGTGATGCAATCCATTTCTATCAAGAGCTCTTGTGGTGTAGAGGTTTAGATCGTTGGGTCTCACCTGGAAAACGCGGGTTCGAACCCCGTTGTTTTTTTTTATTTTTTTTAAAGATTATGTTTCTGAACAGCTTTTTTTCTTGATTTTGGGTATGTCTTGGGTTAGATTGGGTTAGCACCTGGTTAGTTTCCTTTACTTGAGCCCCCGTAGCGAGCGAAGCGAGCGGAGGGCCATGCGGATCGACCAATGGGAAAGGCCGATTTTTATATAGTGCACTATTTGTGTAAAGGATCTTATAATGCATGGCATCGTATGACAAGGATGCACCTCTATGATATCCGAGGCAAAAATGCGAAGTCCAGATGACAATTCGTTTCCCGAAATTTCAGTAAGTTGAATAAATTCTTAAAATCGGAGGTCATGTTATAAAAAATCAACTTGGAAATGAAATTAAATGGCATTTTATGATGGTATAGCAGCAATAACCATAAGATTAGGTAAGGTTAATTGTTCCATGGTGACGAATACCGAGTTTATTTACATGGCTGTTTTTATCTCCTTTTACACTTTAAAAGTAATCCGCCCCAATTTTTCGTTCCTTAAAAACTAAAATAAACCAAAGAAAACAAGGCCGTCTAGAAAATTGAACAATAAAGTAAGGTTACCCCATTAAATCAGTATTAAATGTATTAGGAAAGAGTCGTGGAACCATTCAAGTAAAAAATATCAAACCAGCTAACGTTGTCGACAAGCATATTTTCAAAAAAAAAAAAGGAATCAAGCTCTTGAAACGAATATAATATTAAATATTTACTTTTATTTAAGGCAAGCCATGTGCGACTCCCTTCTTTCTTTTCGAAGGACACAGAAATAAAAAGATATCATCAAATCAGCAGGTTAAATCCATACAAATTACTTAAATTTAATTGGAATTAATTAGAGAAATATTGATATACTATGCACTATGAGAGTTTTCTTTGAAATTCAGCAAATGGTATATGTAATTATTTTAATAGCAGAAAGGTAGATGAAGTTAAACTTTAATTGTCAATCAATAATGTTATCATTTTCTGACTGTTATAGCTCAATTATTAGTATCTGGTTGTCACCTAATAATTGATTAGTAAGATATGCGGAAATACATGCCCTAATTAATAATTACATATACCCACAATAGGTTAAATATTTCTAAAATTGTAACATAAATTTTAATGTCTGATTCGTCCTCAACAGATAATCAATAACCGAATAACAGAATATGCTTACCTGCCTCGCTAACTGCATTAATTAAATCGCATGTTGCGGCTAGATATCTCTGCATTAACTCGAATATTAGTGCAGGAATTTTCGTATTACGATATTTCAGAGATACAGTTAATGAAAATATACCCTAAAAAATCAGAAACGTAGCAAACTCACTACTCGTTTGAAATTTCACTAAAATATCAACAGTGACGGAAACTAGCAATCATTATTAATTGTTCGGTTTAAGTTATTCTGGTCATCAAGAATAAATAAACTTCCATATGAAGCGATGGGTAATATTTTGGGTAAATTAATAAGTTTTTCCCCTTTTCATAGGTCTCAGACTCCTGCCAGGTCATACCGAGGCAAATAAATAAGCTAATCAATAAAATAAGTATTAACTAGGGTCAATAAGTCGAATTCTTCGGTATGCAGATTGTATAGAAATGTGTTAGAAAAATTGATTATTTGTAGCTCTTAATGCGTGAGTAGAAGCTACCATTGGCAAAGTTCAGTTTGACTGTTGAAGTAAAGGAGGGTATAATATATCAAAACCGATGTTAAGATTGCGGTGCTTTTCAATTTTGGTATGTACTTCATACTATCATGCTACAAGCATTGACTCTAATTTTTATACGCGATACCTTCACTATATAAGAGGAAACTGAGAGTGAGAAGAGTTATCCTGAAATCCAAAATGAATATCAAGAAACTAAATAAATACCTCGAATGCATAGTCCAACGAGTTGTCTGCGAAGCGTACAACTTTGACCCTAAGCTCAACATGTCGGTGAGTAGGGGTGGGTTATTTATATAAGAGGTCACTGACTTAAAGACGGCTTAAGCCAGAAAACCCCTAAGTTTAAAACTGAAGCTCGCTTTGGCTTTGCGTAGCTACAATGAAACAAAATTGAGCAATTTAAATGAATATTGAAATAGATACTCGATGAAATAGAAAATTGAGCGTCAAAAACTTGTTAAGAAAATTTAATAGAATAATATGTGTCCAGCACAGCAACATTTCCCGTCGACTTGGGAAACAATCGTCCAAGACTTTGACATACCGAATCCTATTTTAATTAATTACACAATCTAGCGGCAATGAAATAGCTGAAAGGAAAACGCAACTCGATAATAATTATCTGAAACGTTTACCAGTACAACGCAACAATCCGTGCAATACCAATTTGTTCTAGCGCTCGACCCTTCGGCATTATAGCGTCAACTAATATTGATTTTGCACATGATCCGAAATAAAAACACTATAGCTATACTTATTTATACCGTGCTATAGCCACAGCTTGTATCGTACCCGAATTGACGGTATAAATTGTGCTATAGCTACATACGTCAAATTTACCGATTTTTGTACATTAAGGAGAACGTAGCAGATGGCGATATATAGCCTGAATATAATAAAATCGTTGATATCCCGGCGTCACCGATTCTACCGAATTCTTGAACAATAGCGTTATAATAAAATAAAGTGTTTAGCGTAAATTAAGCAATTAAGAAAATCATTCAATTCACAACAATATTCAGATATTACTCGTGAAATGAAGAAATCGAAATACCAGGTGGTTAGAACCAAAGACATTTCACCTGAAGAGACGGGACAAATGGTTCTTTGTTTTCCCCCAACATTGAGGCACATTCTAAGGTCGATAGATTTAGCGTTGCCAAATTTTAAGTTTACAAGTTACTGTACATACTTTTTTCATAATAAATTATAACTAAATAGCTATTTTCCCCGTTTTCTATCCATCAAAACCTGGTTCTGAAATTCTTACATGCCAATCTGGCAATGCCGTTTTCCTTGGTTCCGCCTTGTTTTACCCCCCAAAATATTTATAGTATGCACGTAGTAAAGTCAGTGCACCAATAGATTAAGAGCATTGAAGGTCGACGACCGACGGCTCTTCGTCATTCGAAGTATACTAAGTTGGTATCGTTTCAAAACCAGTGAAGGCAATGCTGTAAATATATTTATCTACTTTAATTATTATATTATATACCTACCTAATACGGGTACTTATTAATACAATAACTTTATAGAAATACCGTAACAATTTACTGGTTTAGCAAACCCAAATAAACCAATTACAATTGCCAATACTCTAGATTTAATATTTTTTTGTAGATATACCAGTTTATTTAGGAGATTTTTTCAGTGATAGTAGCATTTATAATGAACTGAAAATATTCTTTTAATAGGTATTTAAGAGAAGAAAATAGTTATTAAGCTACTTTTCGAATATGTCATTAACCAGATATTTGTCATATTTATATGTTTTTAAATAAAATTTGTATGCTTCAGTTCCTTTTTATTTGTCTCAAAAATAATAATAACCAATTTATTTTTAGGCTAGCAGTGGGATGATTTAATTTTTCGTTTAACCATTGAGAGCAGAAAAACTCTATGTGTCACAAAAATGTTATTTTTGATATCTCATAAATTTCGTGTTCAAATTTGAACATATTTAGGAAATAAGTTTTCTGAAATTTTATTTCAATATTAGCTGCTGAATAGTATATTATGCAATGACCATTCATTCAAATGTAAGTTGAATATACTTTTTCTATTTTGGTATCATAAAGAAGTCTTTTCGATACGCAAAGTAGTGTCGAAAAGAAGCTCTTTTCGACGCTATTTTTGATGACTGGTTGCTATGATATTAACAAAATTGTTCAATGTCAAAGCTCACTAGCAAAAATTTCGACACCGTTTTGAATGGGATTCCTAATAATACAGACGTCAAAAGTGACAAGATGGCCGTCCAACTTTTGATCGCGACTTGAATAAATTATGTTTTTCATTAAAAAACGTGCAAAATAGCACTCTTCGCCCAGTTTTGTTTGGTTTCAAATGGACGTTTTAAAGCCTGAATTTGTGCGACGCGACGCGCCGTGTAGCTTTTTTGTATTTCGCGAGTGATTTCCTATAAATATTTTTTATAAACTTAATATCAAAGTAACGATAGTCTTGCGGTGTCAGGTATGCAAAATCTCCAGCTATTATCATCCGAACCTGAGTTTCCACAAGTAAGTAAAAGTAAATGAAACACAGTAGTACAGTGGGCATCATTTTGTGATGTGATTAATTAATATTTTCGCTCAGGCGGACGCGGGCAACACTACATTTAGTAGTGGGGATCAAAAACAAATATCTTTGGTAGGGACGAAGTTTGCACACGACGAGGCCATAGCCTAAAGAAAACCATAGCCGCGACACTCGGCTCGTTTAGTGGGGTACGGAATCAAATTTTCTCCGTGAAGCTCAGTGAAGGGAGGACACCACGCAGTTGGAACTTGATGCCAATCATACGCGCTTACCTGGGCCGGAGTGCAATAAATTTTCATAGGAATTAAAATAGAAAAAGATTCGTTGTTTGGGTAAATAGACGTTATGCGTATATATTGTTTTGTTTGTATGTTATATAAATAAGTTAATGTTTATGTGTTAAAATGGGAAAAGAACGGCAGAATTAAGCAGCTAGTTAGTTTGTTTATTTAAACATAAATTTGATCATAAGGTATCGGAATCGGTTCAAATGACTAAAATAAATTGGAACTAACTGAAACCAGCCGAAAGTTAATTGAACGACTAACCAAAGCTAGCCAAAAGTAACCATAAGCTCAAAAACAGGCTAAAACGTACCTATCGTAATAGGTTACAAAAATTAAAGTAAGTTAAAACTAACCAAAACGAAAGGAATTTAAGCGACTAATCAAAAATATTAAATTTGCTTATAACGTATAGGAACCGATTAAAATGACTAAAATAAATTGGAACTAACTGAAAGTAACCGAAAGTTGATTGAATGACAAACCAAAAGTAACTAATAGCACAAAAACGGACTAAAACGTATCGGAACAGATTAAAAATGTTAAAGTAAATTAAAACTAACCCAAATTAACCGAATATTGGCAAGTAACCAAATACATTAAAATTGGTTATAACGTATCGGAAATGACTAAAATAAATTAAAATTAACTGAAATGAACCGAAAGTTGATTGAACGAAAGTAAGTTAAAACTAACCCAATTAGCCGAATTTGGGCGAGTAATCGAAAGTAATCAAAAACTTTAAAATTGGTTATAACGTATCGGAATCGGTTCATATGATTTAAATAAATTAAAACTAACTGAAATTAACCGAAAGTCGATTGAACGACTAACCAAAAGTAACCAAAAGGGATAAAACATATGGTAACAGATTAAAATTATTAAAGTAAGTTGAAACTAACCCAAATTAACCGAATTTTGGCGACTAACCTAAATTAATTAAAAACATTTAATTTGGTTATAACGTATCCGAACCGATTCAAATTACTAAACTAAATTAAAACAAACTGAAATTAACCGAAAGTCGATTGAACGACTAACCAAAACTAGCCAATAGCATCAAAAAGGGCTAAAACGTATCGTAACAGATTAAAAATATTAAAATAAGTTGAAACTAACCAAAATTAAAGTTCCGATTCGTGTTCGGTCGAGTGTGCACGTGTCGGGTATCGGCCATTTTGTTCCAGCTTCATATACATATATGTTAGTTTGGGGGCACATGGGGCTTTCAGGGGCTGTGTAGATTCCCCGAATAAGATTCGGACGTCCAGCCGGGGGTTAGATCCCCGTACATGTACAAGATTTAAATGTGTGTGAATGTCCAGCCGGTGGTGTTCGAACCTTAAAACAAGCCGTGCATGTACAAGTCGGGGCCCCAGGAGTACATACTGGACATACTGGGTGCCCTAAAAATAGTATCTCTATCCATCAGGTGTAACTAATCTGGGATGGGCCGCCCCAGCTCTTGCTAAGCCGGATAGAGGTCTTTTCTGGCTGAATTTCTCACGAAAAAGGCCAATAGAGAGTTTACTACTACTACTACTAACCAAAATTAAGCGAATTTTGACGACTTGAATTAATTCAATAACTAAAATAAATTGAAAGTAACCAAAATTTGATTGAAAGACTAACCAAAACAAACCAAAAGTAACTAAAAGTACCAAAAAGGGCTAAAACGTATCGGGATAGCTTAAAATAATATTAAGTAAGTTAAAACTAACCCAGATCAATTCAATTTTGGCAACTATCCTAAACACTAAAAGTGGTAATAACGTATCGGAACCGAAAGTAATCGATAGTTGATTGAACGACCCAGCTTTGGCGGCTAACCAAAACTAACTAAAAATATTAAAATTGGTTATAATGTATCGGAACCGGGTTCAAATGACTAAAATAAATTAAAACTAAACGAAAGCTGATTGAACTAACCCAAACTAACTAAAAGCACCAAAACGGACTAAAACGTATCATAATAGGTTACAAAATTTAAAGTGCCCAAAAATAATCGAAAATTAATAATATGGAAACATTCATAAAATATATACGAAGGGTACAGGGGAAAAACGATCTAAGCGCCATTTCCATAGGAAACTTTTATTATTGATTTCACAGAAAATTTTATTCTTGATAAAAGCTGGTGCTTGGAAAAAAACTGACAATGTTAAATTAAGACTGAGTATTACAAGGTACTTAAAAAATACAAAAATAGTGGTTAAAAAAAAACAAAAACTTAGGAATATCGGAAAAGCTTCTACAGGAAAAATAAAGCTCCTATTAAGGTAAAAATAAAAGTCGAATACCATTTTTTCCAAAAGTGCATCGTTGCTGAAAAAAATAAGGACAAAATTAAGAAAAAGCGGGTTTTTTCAGTAATTGAAATGGATTTTCTCCGCAACGGTGCGGTGCACTTTTGGAAAAAATGGTATTTGACTTTTATTTTTATCTTAATACGAGCTTTATTTTTCTGTAGAAGGTTTTCCGATATTCCAAAGTTTTTGATTTTTTAACCATCATTTTTGTATTTATTGAGTACCCTGTATAACTTATCTTTAATTTAGCATTGTAAATTAGTTTTTTTTTAAACACCAACTTTTATCAAGAATAAAATGTTCTGTGAAGTCAATAATAAAAAAGTTTCCTATGGAAATGGCGCTTAGATCATTTTTCTCCTGTACCCTTCATATGTATACACATTTTATAGAAATGTTTTTAATCTTTTTATTAGTCTTACAACCATTTCATATTTAGCCATGTTGATTTCAGTTTGACAATATAATTGAATTATATTTCTCTATAATAGGTCTCAAAAGAGCGGGACATATTTTCTGATTTTCGAATTCTTCTAAAAATTCTAGATAAATTTCATGTAGCATGTCGAATAGCCTCCTTTCCATTTAAATAATTTGATCTGTTTAACTTAGCGCGAAACGATTTGCATCTTCTTATCTTAGTTATTTAGTAATTATCTAGATATATGAAATTTTCGGTTTGGGTATTTTCCAGGTTGTGGTTATGTGGAAGATAAGAAAGTGCAAAACATTTCGTTTAACAATAAACATTTCGTATTCTACCATAAAGGCGTAATTCTCAAAAACATTGTTTTTGCTGGTTGTTTTTCGTAAAAGTCGATCGTTATCCACATATATCCATTATTTCAGATTTGATCAGCACCTTGATATTATTTTGATTCGCTGTACCTTTTTTGGTTTTAAATATAACAAGGTCAACAAAAAAGCAAAATGTAGGGTTGGTAGCCATAAGTTTTTTCTAGATTACATATAAAACAAACACCAATAATTTTCTGACATAAAAGCCTACTTTATATATTTTTTAAATAGAACACTACATTTTTGGACTCTCTAGTGAAATCAAAACACATGTCGTGTATAATATCCTATACCTATCTTTAGCTGTTTACGAAATATTGACAGTTGAAAGTCGGACATTTTGACAGGCTCTAAACCGCACGAGATCAAAGAAAACGGTTTGCACATCTCTATCTTAGGTTTTCATAAGCTATCGAATGACAGTGGCTTTTAATTTAACCGGAGGTTTAAAAGTTCCGGTCAATTTTATTCGCGGGTTAAATTCAAAGTTACTGTCATTTGATAGCTCATGAAAACCTAAGACAGGAAAATGCAAACCGTTTTCTTTGCTCTCAAGCGGTTTAGATTTTAAAGCCTATCAAAATGTCAAAATGCACGACTTTCAACTGTCAATATTTCGTAAACACCTAAAGAAAGATAGGTATAAGACATTATACACGAAATGTGTTTACACTTCTCTACAGATTCCAAAAATGTAGTAATATACAGGGTGTTTCATTTAAAAAATATAGAGTAGGCTGATATGTCAACCCTACATTTTGCTTTTTTGTTTAACTTGAAATCTTTAAAAACAAAAAAGTTGCAGCGAATCAAAATGTTATCAAGATAAATTGAACGCACGGTTGCTCTGATTTAGCGTAATTGTGCACTTCATGCATAAACTAGTTCGTGAACTATAGCCAGATGAAAAATTTACTTTCATTTCACCATCTTGACAATATTTTTATCTAGCGAATAAAATGAAAAAGCTGTTACGAAAAAATATGCAAAATCGTACATAATACGTTTATAAAATTGTGCAGGTTGCTAAGAATCTATATAAAACAAAATTATGTACTTATATAAGATCTTTTTTTAGCTTAGAAGAGAACAACTAGATAAATAAAAATTTTCAAAATTATTATTGCAGATCTTCAAAAGTACGTCTAAAACCGTAACTACTTGTGCAAAATAAAATCTCGTATAAAAAAACTTTTGTTGTGTATAGATCTTGTTGATATTTAAAGATTAACTTGGAGCTTATATTCTATTATAGTTATATTCAGCATTCAAGAATGCTGTACTTACTACTAGTAATCTACATTCGCCATTCTTAATTTCACTTCAAAAGACATTTTTAACTATTTCTTTCAGGTGTAATGTTTAAATAAATATCCGGCTCTCTTTATACAGCTTTTTGGATCAAAAAAATGGTTATTCTCTACTCGAAATAAACAGTATATTATAAATCATATATTTTGTGATGAAAGTTTAAATAAAATAATAGGGGAGAGTAACAATTTTAGTATATAACCAAAGTATATGTAAACTAGTAGCTCCACTCCCCCAAATATTTTGTGCCAGCAGCCGAAAATCCGCAGATTGTTGGCAGCATGTAGAGTGTTTTAGTTTAATCAGTCGTTCGTGTGTAGACAGAGTGTTCAGAACAGAGTCGGATTTGTGGAAATCCTTAATTTTATTTCTATTTTAATATTTTATTCGGACTTCGGTGGAAATATATACGAAGCAATGAAAAATTCAAAGGCAAATAGGAGAAATCTATAGTCGGATTAGTGAATAGATATGTTAATAAAATTAGGTGAAGGTCGAGACCAGAAAAATCGTCTAGGGGTCAGATTTTTTTTATAAGTACATATTATATAACGATAACGGAATGCTTTGTAAATATTAAATATCTTTTGGCACTGTGAAACTAACCCAAAGTTGATACGACGACAAACTCAATAGCTAAAATAAGTTGAGAATAAGTGAAACTAACCGAAAGTTAATTGAACACTAACCCAAACTAACCAAATCTATTAAAATTGATTATAACGTATCGGAACTGCTTCAAATGGCTAAAATAAGTTGAGAATAAGTGAAGCTAACCGAAAGTTGATTGGACTACTAACCCAAACTAACCAAATCTATTAAAATTGAATATAACGTAACGGAACCGGTTCAAATGATTAAAATAAGTTGAGACTATGCGAAACTAGCCGAGAGTTCAATCGACGACTAACCCAAACTAACCAAATGTAATAAAATCATTATAACGTATCGGAACCGCTTTATATGACTAGCATAAGTTGAGAATAACTGACACCAACCGACAGTTGAATCGACGACTAACCCAAACTATCCAAATCTATTAAAATTGATTATAATGTATCGAAATCGATTCAGATGACTAAAATAAGTTGAAACTAAGTGAAACTAACCGAACGTTGATTGGACGACTAACCCAATCTAACCAAATCTATTAAAATTGATTATAACGTCTCGGAACCGGTTCAAATAACTAAAATAAGTTGAGACTAAGTGAAACTAGCCGAAAGTTGTTTGGACGACTAACCCAAACTAATCCAAAGTTAATTCGACGACTAACCCAAACTAACTAAATTTATTAAAATTGATTATAAGGTATCGGAACCGGTTCAAATAACTAAAATAAGTTGAGACTAAATGAAACTAGACGAAAGTTGTATGGATGACTAACCCAAATTAACCAAATCCATTGAAATTGATTATAACGTATCAGAACCGATTCAAATGATTAAAATAAGTTGAGACAAAGTGAAACTATTCAAAAGTTGAATCGACGAATAACCCAAACTAACCAAATCTATTGAAATTGATTATAACGTATCGGAACCGCTTTAAATGACTAAAATAAGTTGAGAATAAGTGAAAGTAAGCGAAAGTTGAATCGACGACTAACCCAAACTAACCACATCTATTAGAATCGATAATGACGTCGGTATTGTAACCATTTCAAATGGCTAAAATAAGTTGAGAATAAGTGAAACTAACCGAAAGTTAATTGAACACTAACCCAAACTAACCAAATCTATTAAAATTGAATATAACGTAACGGAACCGGTTCAAATGATTAAAATAAGTTGAGACTATGTGAAACTAGCCGAAAGTTCAATCGACTACTAACCCAAACTAACCAAATGTAATAAAATCATTATAACGTATCGGAACCGGTTCAAATATCTAAAATAAGTTAAGGCTAAGAGAAACTAACCCAAAGTTGATTTGGTGACTAACCCAACTAATAGCATCTATTAAAATTGATTATAACGTCTTAGAACCGGTTCAAATATTTGAAATATGTTGAGACTAAGTGAAACTAACCGAAAGTTGAATCGACGATTAACCCGAACTAACCAACCTAATCCGGATAGTCGTCCAATCAACTTTTGGTTAGTTTCACTTAGTTTCAACTTATTTTAGTCATTAGAACCGGTTCAGATACTTTATAATCAATTTTAGTAGATTTGGTTACTTTGGTCTAGTCGTCGATTCAACTTTCAGATAGTTTCACTTTTTCTCAACTTATTTCAATCATTTAAAGCGGTTCTAATATGTTATAATCAATATTAATAGATTTGGTTAGTTTGGGTTAGTCGTCGATCCAACTTTCGATTAGTTTCACTTATTCTCAAATTATTTGAGTCATTTAACGCGTTTCCGATACATTATAATCAATTTTAATAGATTTGGTTAGTTTAGGTTAGTCCTCGATTTAACTTTTGGTTTGTTTCACTTAGTCTTAACTATTTCAATCAGTTGAACCGATTCCGATGCGTTATAATCAACTTTAATAGAGTTGGTTAGTTTGGGTTAGTTGTCGATTCAACTTTCGTTTAGTTTCACTTATTCCCAACTTATTTTAGGTATTTAATGCGGTTCCGATAAGTTATAAATAATTTTAATAGATTTGGTTAGCTTGGATTAGTCCTCCAATCTATTTTGGGTAAGTTTCAATTAGTATCAACTTATTTTAGTCATTTGAACCCGTTACGATACGTTATAATCAATTTTATTAGATTTTGGTAGTTTTGGTTAATTGTCGAATCAAGTTTCCGTTAGTTTCACTTAGTTTTAACTTATACCTTAGTCATTTGAACCGGTTCCAACACGTTATAATCAGTTTTAGTAGATTTGGTCAGTTTGGGCTAGTGGTCGAACCAACTTTCCGTTAGTTCACTTATTCTTAACTTATTTTAGTCATTTAAAGCGGTTCCGATACATTATAATCAATTTTAATAGATTTGGTTAGTTTAAGTTAGTTTTCCAATAAACTTTCGGTTAGTTTCACTTAGTCTTAAATTCTTTTAGTCATCCGATACGTTATAATCAATTTTGATAGATTTGGTTAGTTTGGGTTAGTAGT
>JAEQML010070632.1:0-16657 GCA_016904865.1 Pissodes strobi | reverse complement strand
TTATTTTATTCTTATTTTCTTTTAAATGAACTTTGAATATTGGGCCAATTTTATCTAGCCTAAGACGCCTGATTTTATTTGATCGAATTCTAAAATTCAGTTAAATTCCTTTGATCTAGAACCAATCCGATTTTGGATTGAATTTTTAACTTTTAATTGACTGACGCAATAACGTCGTAAGTCGAACTAGTTTTCTCAATTTTTCACGATTTCTGACTTACGTTACATACCTAAGTATCTGATTTTTTATTAGTTGCGCTCAGTAGTTGAAACGTTCTGGATTTTTTTTTGATTAATACTTGTTAATACTTTGTTTATTACTGACTTTAGTTTTTTTTTATTAATATTTGAGTATTCGTTTATCACTGACTTTAGTTTTGTTTTGGGTTAATATTTGAGTATTTGCTTATTACTGACTTTGTTTTTGATTAATTTTTGAATAATAATTTTTCCCATTACTATTACTATTTATATCTTATGACGTCACACTTTTACAATGTTACAGCGTTGTTGGTTTTCTATCCGGAGCGAGCGGAAGACATTGCAAATGTGATGGATAAGCTGACACGAAGTTAAAAAAGCATTTTCGGATATTTACTGAAATGTTACTTATTATGCATAATCCGGCAACGTTGCATTAATATTTCTTATGTTTGACAGAAACCAACGAGTTTCGATGTTTAGAGTTGCTTGGAAAATTTTGCTCAAATAATGCAATTTTCCACCTTTTTTTTTAAAGGTACGATTGTGGTCTTTCTAATTAAAGAAATCCACTGTCCGTAAAGTTGTCCGAACACCTACAATTATGTCCTAATATGGTGACATTGAAACTAACCCAAACTTTTTGGCCTACTAGTGATGGCGTCACGCACCAGAGCTTTGGTCTTAGTCTTCAAAAAAGTGTTGTATCTAACCGACCTAAATGCACTTCTTTGCCTACTTTTTATTCATTCTTTCAGTTTCCTGTATCATATCTATAGATTACTTGTATTATTATGCATCAGTTATATTGTTAGCCAAGATGACTGTCAGGCTTTAAAAAGTGTAAATGAAATTATGCGCGTGTTTATTTATTATGTCATAACAGCAGTTATATATTATTATATGGCTTGTGGTTTACTTAATATTAGAATGTATTTGAACATAACATTTACCAACCAACTTTATTATTATTGTGCTTATTCACTTTATAACCCACGGATATAGATACAATTATTATAATATAGGGATCTCGAGAACAGTAAGAAAAATGGAGAACTGGTTAAATTGGGGGAAAAAAGCACAATTTTGGCTGATGAGATTAAATTTCAAGTTTTTTCTTAGCGTTATTTGCTGGTCCTTCCAGATTCCCTTTATTTGTAAATCAACAGCTCATACCTACAAGATAATATAGTAGAGAGGGATGGAGAGACCTTACTCGTATTATGATGAAGAGGAATACTTCATTTGTATAGTAAATTGAAGAGTAATATCTCATTGATTTTACGAAATTAAAAGCTTTTAAAAAACAAAATTTACAAACCAGGCCAGTGTTAAAAAGAAATAAGGTGATTGATGATGGTGGCTCAAAGAAGAAACTTCAACCTAATCAAAATCTAACAGAACCTTAGAAGAGGAAAAGCGTCGGTAATAAAGTCAACTTCATTCTGCAATAAGCACTTTGGAAAATATGCTTTTTACACACGAATCTAGGAATATAATTTTTTTTTCGCGGGCAACTGATGCGTTACTTCGCTCTATCCACGGTTTTATCTATATGAACGATGACAGTCTTGCGCGACAATTTTGTTGTTACTCATGCCCATACGTACCCAAGATAACCCCATTCCATCAAAAAATCGACTTTAGTTGAATATTTAATAGTCTGACAAGCGAAACATAAATTGCAAGCGACTGTGCGTGTCGGTTTTCAGTTTCACATACATACATTCGTGTCAGATTAAATTCAACAAGGCCCTGAACATTGAAATATCAAACGGCAACTTGTTACTTGACTTTCGACTTATTGAATTTTCAGTCGGCTGCTAAAATGAGTACAAGACAAATGCGATAGGTATATATAAACATTATGTGAATTGAAATTCGCTGTAAGTATATGGCAACCGTTTTTTTTTCGGAAAACAAATGGAAAACTTGCCAGTTGAATGAGACGCTTCAAATTTTTTTCGACAATCTAAAATTTTAACATCCTGTATATTGAAAACAGTTATCCCAAAGGGACTACAACCCTATATTCTTGAAATCAGCTTAGAAAACAGTTTGAAAATGTATATGGGTTGTCATTTTAGAACATTTTTTGGATTTCACAAAAATCTATATAGGAATGTGTTTTTGGTTTTTTAGAAAATTACAAAGGAAGATGAACAATTTTTGCGAACACACCGTGTTATTTACGAGCAAAAGACTGGCGCTTTTGGGCGAAAGATCATATTCATATTTTCCACAGATCCTTTTTTTTTCCGACGTATATATAACATCTTCAAAGTAATTTTTTAAATATGGCAACGTTGTGCTTTAGTTAATTTTGTTCGTTATTTCAAAATGTGACAGCTCAGCGGCGGACAGATCAGGGACGGACCCACAGAAACATGAAATTAATTTCATTTGGGAAATATTATTTAGCAAAAACATGGTGGGGGTCAACAACTTGGAACGAGTATGGATACATCAACACTCGATACTCCTTATTTTGGATCGATCTTTTAACATGATACACATTATGGTAGAATCCTTATCGATAATTAATTTCAGTGGATCGAAACTGCATTAAAATAGCTTTCGATATCATTACTCAAAATGAGAAACATTGCAAATAATAATTTTTGAGAAAAAGGGAACCAAATACAATTTGCAACTTTCCTAATTGTTGAAAATCTATTTGCCTGAAATACTGTTTTTTTTTTCAGAACTGCCGGCGTAAAAGGTAGCATAAAAATAAACGACCGACCAAGGGAAATGAAAACGTTCAACAAAATGTCCGCGTACATCCTGCAAGAGGACATCGTACAGCCCAGACTTACGGTCAAGGAAGCGATGATGTTCGCAGCCAGGCTGAAGCTGGGACCTGAAATTGGGCAATCAGAACGAGAGGCGGTCGTAAGTATTTTGTAATATTAAATAAACGTTTTCTAATCCAGAAATGTTCGATATTGATTTTTGAAGTGAAACTTCTTTAGCGAGGTAAAGATAACTGGAAACGCCATATTGAGCCTTATTTGGATCTAAATATGCTAATTAAAGAATTATCGAATATTAATAATATATGCAAAAATTCGAAATCTTTCAAAATGTTCGAATGAATTTGCTAATAAAAGAAGTAGATATTCCCGATCAACAAGGCAACGTTTCCATAACAGTGTGGACCTTTGGTCTCGAAATTTTGATATTATTTAAATTAGTCTAGACCAACGACCTTAGAATTCGTTGGTCTAGACCGTACAAAAAAATACCTAAAAACAACAATCGATATGATAATTAAAACCGGTAAAGATCTAATAAATATGGTAATGGCTCTCTTATTATTTTTTATTTTTAAGTTTAAATTAAATCATCCTGAACCTGTAAAGCCAGGTTTACCAGGACGCCTCATACTGCGGAATGCGAATCGCGAATGTTGTTCCCATTGGTAGATATCAAAATAATATGTAGGCGGGAAGTTTGAAAAAGGATTTAAATTTCTGCAAATAATTGTCGCGAATTTTGGGTGGCTCATGTGCACCATCAGCTGTCTAGTGTCTATTTTTTATTAGGCTTTAAATCTATGGGTTTTGTTTTGTTTTTTGTGCGGTTCATAAATTTAATAGTTAAAAAGAAAAGCCTGATTGGTAATTTATAAATACCTATCTAGGGTCTTGTCGATATTAAGACGCTTCTTGAACCAAAATCTGATATGCGCCTTGTTGCTTTCTGTATATTTAAATATATCGCAGATTCCAATTGACCTACGACCTATATGCATATTTTAACTATAAATACGCGGCGATAACTCTATCTTTACTACTTGCTGAGAGATATAACAACACCGCATTTCGAGTAAAAAATTGCGCTTTTAAAATTCGGTAGCTGAGGATTCCTGGATGTGCGTAGATATATAATGGTGGCTTCCCACGGCCCGTGATATCGCAGGCCAGGCCGCGCCAGCTCGGGCCAACACGCCGTGGGAAGGGTGCCGTCCGAGGTCGCCCGGAAAGATCCGTGATTGCGCGCCCGATCCGCGGCAAGTCGGTAACTTCAAAGGCGCGGCCTGGCCTGATCTGTCGCGACCTGTCGGTGTCTGTTGTTATCTGTGATTAGGGTTGATTTTTGGGACCATTTTCCATTTTAATACGTTCTGACAAGACCTACAGCTGGACGCCAAATGTCCCGATTTTCAATCAAGAATCAAATTTGCCGCAAAACAAAACGCCCATCGAAAAATGAAATTTAATTTTTAGTTCCAGCACAAATTTAAAAAATATTCTAATGATATTTCAATTTATCGCGTCCATTCCAGCATTCAACGCGGCCACTGAACGCATTTTTTCGCTTTGCGAAAATGCATGGACAGACTCTAGAAACAGGCTTCTTACAGTTGAGCATATTAACAGTCACAAATAAAAGTTAATTTTACCCAGACTTGTAGAGAATTTTACAAGCAAAAAATACTATTTAAAAAAAAGCAATGGATTATATTTTTTAGTTCTAACACAACAAAATGTCATTTTTTACATTACATAGGAATAACATGTACTAGCATCTACAGCTCACTACAAAACAAGGTCACGAATCGGTCCGAACGAGTTTCGAAGTCAATCTTAACTTCACGCCTGGCCCTCTGCTCGCTTCGCTCGCTCCAGGGCTCAATGAACCAAAACTAACCTAAATCTAACCCAAATTTAGGAAAAAAAACTAACATAACCTTAGTTTTTTTTAACCACCGGCACCGACGGGAATCGAACGCAAAACGCCATAATCGGAAACCCAGAACCGTACCACTAGACCACGAAACCGCTTAGAGCCCTTCCGCTAGACCGTATAGACAAGGGTAAAAAGTAACGAAACTCGTTCGGGCCGACTCGTGATCTTGTTTTGTAGTAAGCTGTAGATTGCTATTGTAATAGTTATCTATACAGAATTAGAAGTACTAAGAAGTCGCCTTTTAGTTGTTTCTCAATGTTATGATTGTTATGTTTTCATGTTACTTATGTAGGTATCTATAAGTACATACTAGGTATATTCTATTCTATATTTGGTTATTTTAAACCTACTGTCAACCAATCGAAAGTTAAGATGCTGAGTTTCACGCGACATTTTAAACGAAACCCTATCTTGAAGAACAGGCTCATACAGGCCGTGGGAAGACCTCACGCGCGGCCAAGCCCGATCCGTGCTTATCTGTGCTTGTCCGCCGCGCGAGTCTGGCCTGTTCTAATACAGGCCGTGGGAAACCACTTTAAGATTGAAAAGTGATATCGGCACTGTTGCCAGATTTTCCAATTTTGCGCTACACCTTACATTGTTAGCTCGAATATTTATTTAGTGGTACTTACTTTTATTGAGATATGACAGTTATTTTTTATTGAATGAATGACAATAATTCTAAGACACGAATTAGATTAAAGGCCAAAGGGCCGAAACATAATAATTTAGCACACTATTTTTTAATTATTAAGTGGGCCCCATTATTTGTCCGACAGAATCCAAGTCTGTCATAAAACTCTTGCAATATATAGCACAATATATTCACTACTATTGTAATGATATACTAGCTCAGTCGCCAATTTGTAAGGATAAATTTAGTTGGGCACTAATTTGTAACGAAAGTTAATTTATTTAATTTAATTCAGCATGAGATTCGCTTTTGTTTTCCTTAGGGGGTGAGTTGTCTCTTTTATTAACTGAAATTCTTTTTTTTTGGGCGCCAGAGTTCCTAGAGACAATGCGAACTAAATATGAATACTTAAATATCAATAACTATAAAGATAAGTATATCAGAAATTTGCCCTTATAATTTGTGTCTCACAGATCTCAATCTTGCGGTAAATTAAACATAGGAATTAAAACAACAATATATTAATTTTACAATTAAATTACAACAATGGTATCATGTGAAATGGAGATTATCAATATGATTAAATTACAAATATAATCGATGAAATTATTTGAAATAAAGTTTATGAATAAATTGCCTAGTAATGAGAATTAAAATTGATATAAAAGATAAAACAATGAATGAATGAGGCGATATCACTGGTCTTTACAATTGATTTATCTTCTGATTGGCTAATACTTAGCTTGTCCAACTATTTTCTAACCATGCGATCGTATTGGGACCTCTACTGGAACCGCTTCTGCCTGTTCTCAAGTTAATGTTAATGGGTTAATCCAGGACTTACAGGTTAACCTAGTGTCAGCTCCCTCTACAGGTCTGCTACAGCGACATGGACGAACACCTGCTACTTGCCAAGCACGATGTTTTTTTTAGCCAACGTTGGATAGATACATGCAAAAAAAATAATAACCTAGTCTTAGACCAATGTATATCTCTAATTAAAGAATATTCAGGGATATATCGTGTGGACCTCAGTGAGACTGTTACACATGAGGAAGCAATCAACAACTTGACAATTTACTGGTTAAAGCAGGTATAATCAGAAATTTAAATTACAATTTTTAGTTGAGCAAGAATTATAAATAACTACTGTTACTCAAGATATAAGTTTCTTTACTTACAATATGAAGTTTAAAATAAATAATGACTGAAATTTAAACTCAATTAGTGACTCTCGGCAAAGCTAAATAAAAGATAACTTGAATTTAATGATAAATATAAAATGAGTCTTATAATAAGTAATTTCAATTACTTTTTTTTGGCCCTTGGCATATAAACAATAATTGAGCGTAATTACGCCTCAATTAATTAAAGATATAGATAAGATAATCACTATCTCACATCGAGATAGAAATTTAGATAGAAGATAAAAAAAAAACAGGTAAATTTACACATGTGAGATTAATCTCTCATAAATGCAAATTAATGTCGGTACATCAGTGTTGAGACGAGACAGGGAGAGTGCTAATAATTATATGCTTGATGTAACAAATAAACTGTAAATTTAATTAAATAAGTGGAAAGAAAATATATTAAAACCAGCAATACCACAGTTTATATCATACCCGAATCAGTTAAACAACTCTCACGTGTTTTGAAGCCAAGCGCTTCAACCAATAGGAGAGCTGGGAGTTCTTGTCTTGAGCCTGCGCTCAATGAGTGAATGCTGCCTTTATAAATAAAACATCAGTTCGGTATATATGTATGTCTCTTTTCAATAAGATACCGCCTCTAAGGAGAAAGAGATAGAGATAGTGTTGGCGAGAATTAACCGTAAAACGAGGCACGCAACAGGCTTGTATTCAGATGAGATGAGTCGGCTTTGTTTGTAGTGCTTTTTGTGGACTGTTTTCGCGAATTTTGTGTATTAAATCCATAGACTTAGTTATATGCCTATGATTAGATCCTAGTTCGACTCTGTCCACAGCCTAGCTGGCCGTATCATTCTGACGTTTCCAACTAATAATGCGCATGCTCGAAATATGAGAATCCATGAAAAAATAGAATTTGGCTTCACTAACATCAAAGGTGCCGGCTCAGAGTTGTATAACTGATTCGGTGACAGTATAAGCTGTGGCAATACTATGACGGAAAATTCGAAGAAATTCTGCCGAAAATTAAACTTACTACCTTTACAGGAATATATAGAACTTACTCCAAGAATTCCCCAAATAATACTGTTCAATTTGAATGGAAATACGTATAATATTGTGCGTGACCGCTAAACGATTAAATAATTACGTTCTCTGTGAATTTGGACTAAACCACTTTCAAATTACATGAATTTGACTAATAAGAGACGCAAGTACCCACCAATAAATCGGTATCTTAACCCAACGGTCACTACAAAAATTAAGATTATTGAAGCTGTAAGCTAATTGAAAGTGTAATATAAAAATGCTAAATTATTGCTTTAGCCAAATACGATTAAGCGAATCAGAAACAATTATTAATTATGTATTTAAAAATGAAAGAATTAGTGAAATATATTGCAAGATGAATAAAATATTTCAAGTTAAAAACCAGCGCTCACCCGTGTCAGCGTTGCCACAAAGATAAAACGACCCCGCTTTCAAAATTCAAGACGTTCCACAAATTATGCGTTCCGATGTTTTAATTAGATAATTTATATCATGTGACTACTACTATAGGTCACGCAGCGTTAAGCAAAAGAAATACCAATATATACTAAATATAGCAATCTATAGTAAATGAAATTCATAAATTGTAGGTATTAAATAGCGTACTGTCCTTCCTAATTGTCAGCCACACGAGATAATCCCATTCACAAATAGATGTCACTATTAAATATAGTAAACTATAGTGAAACAACTCCACAAATTGTAGGTATAAAATAGCGTACTTATGCTTCCAAATAATTACTTGCACGAAATTCACCCATTCTCGAATAGATGTCACTGGCAACTCAAATCCCAAACATCGAAAATCATTCATAATTGAACTGAATTTAGTGGAGCGGAATAAACTTATATTCCGTTACACTATAAGTGCAACTTCAGTGCGGATTCTTTCGCAGAGTTTATCCAAATTTTCTGAACGATCTCTGTAGGCACGGTTCTTTAAATGACCCTACAAGAAGAAATCCAGTGGAGACATATCACGGGGTCGAGGTGGCCATTTTATTGCACCACGTCTTCTAATCAGCTTCCATGCGAATTGGTTGTTTAGAAACTGCATGGCTTCCCTTGAATAATGGGGCGGAGCACAATCAACTAATTTTTCTAGATTATATTTAACAACTTTAGCATCAGAAGAAAAGAAATGTCATATTAAACATGTTAAAATACAAGTGTCCCCAGAATACTTGGGAAGTTTCCCAGGTAGAATCACGAAAATAAATTGGGCGATATTCGCTTTGCATTTCGCGGAATTCGCGTATAGAAGAGCCTGGTTTTAGTTAGACCTGCTACCTATTTTACATACGAATGTGCTGAAGAAAGGTTAATTTAGCTATATAATATACTGACCGGCATTAAAATCGGGCAACTTAAAATAATGAGAGTCGAACAAGTTTTTTCTTTTTGGGTCGATTTAATTGAGGTTTTTCGCCAAGTGCTGATAAAATATTTCACTTTTAAAAAGGTTCTATGTTGACGTGTTTTATACGAGCAGAATCAAAATAAAATGTCTTATTGTTTAACGTTTGGACATCCCGTGAAGTTTTATAGTACCAAGATGCATCTTTTTTAAATAGTTTAAAATTTTATTTATTTTGGGTAGCCTAATTTTCACTGACGATACCGTCACACCTTCACAGTGTGTTGAAAAGCTAAGCAAACAATCCATCTGTTTAATTCTCCTACTACTAAACAAAACACCTTAAAACATGTGTCTTTTCATATATCGAAAAAAATTTTAAAATTGGACTATTTTACCAGCATTTCGTTGATCAATAATGGCCTGGAAACAAAACAGTTATTGTTAAGAATAATTTCTTTTCTAGACAGAGCACCTTTACTAGCTCTTTTCACAGCAATAAAATCAGATAACTAAACACTGATATATATTTTTTAAGCTATATACCCTCAAATATAAAGGTGTGAGGCGTGTGACGAATATTGCTTGTATGAAAGGAAAAGCAGGTAATACGTCTAGGTCATAGCCGAAACAAGGTTGTAAAGTTAGGCCTTTCGCGGCTTCTCGGTTGGTTGTTACTATTTTATTATTACCTTCATTAATTCTGAAACGAACTTTAGGTAATTGTGTATTTTTAGGAAAGACTTGACAATTCTGAGTTTTCTGGACTAGGAGTTAAGCTTTGCCGTGCTTTATTTCACAAACTGTTTATTGCAAAAGCATTTTTTTTTCGTTACGTTATCGCTATTATATCTTATACCTAGTTGTTGTCTTTTCGATTTTGCAATGATTTCATAAAAATACTTTAAATAATGGGTAATAATAAAATAGAACACTTTACTATAATATAGGTAGAAAACTTGCTATAGTCCAATAAACTCAATTTCATCAAGAATCTTATAAAATTAAAATTAACTCCCAAACTGTTAATATATTAATATTACTATGTATTTTAAGACAGCTTGGGCTAACGTTTTCCTTTGTAATATTCGATTGATTGTTTATTTAAAAAAATGTTAATGTAAAATAATAATTTTTAAAAGTCTTGACGTTATTGGGTTGAGTTGTCTGGACTAGGAAAAAGAACGTTGGTTTATGGATGGTTTATTTCACAAGCTGTTTTAAACAGTAATTTTTTTTGTTACGTCATGTGAGTATTTTATAGTTGGTTGTTGTGTTTTCGGTTTTGTAATGATTTAATTGTTACTAATAAACCAGCAGTAGAGCTCAGCGTTTTTCAAGAAACTTCCGATATTTTTAACTAAAACTTCATGGTATGGCTTAATTGGCATTACCAATATACTTTTTAATGATGTAATTACGTTTCCCATGCCCGCCGTTTAATTTAAATCAATTACACATAAAAAGGGATTGTTTAGTGGTACTTAACTCCACAGAGTTTTTTTTGTGTTCTAGACGTTTTGAAATTACCGAAGCATCCTGTATAACGGACGACAAGCAGATGCTTATATTAAAACACGTATTTAAGTTTTTAATTATATTATTTTTGTTGCTATTGTAGGTTCTAGAAGTCATTCAACTTCTAGGTCTAGAAAAATGTTACGACACTAGAAGCGAATTCTTGTCTGGTGGCCAAAGGAAACGACTGACAGTGGCCCTGGAATTAGTGAATAATCCACCAGTTATATTCTTGGATGAACCCACCTCGTAAGTTTACACTGTTTATTAATGCACTTTTCTTTTTCTCTTTCCAATCTAAAGATCATAGGGACCTCAAAAAATGCAGGCCTAGGATAATATTTTGCGTTATTGCTTATTAGCAAATTGAGGGCAACAAATAAAACAGATATTTTAAAAAATAATGACCTCAACAAACACACAGACAGAAGCTACAACACAAGCCTCTTGTCAGAATGTATGATCAAAGTAAGACTGAATGGAATAGAACGCCAATTCAAGAAAAACGACCTTACATCGGGCTCTGAATCTTTTTAGATTCGAGCTATTGCTTATATCAGTAGGTATACGATTATACATTTTAAATCCCCTGCAGATCAAAGAGTTCTGAACAAGAGCAAGATGTGGGATGGGCAATCTCACATCATCAGGCTGCCGGGTATTACAGTGACCATTTCCCTTTGGAAAATGTGAGAGGTGTGTGTGGATAAAGCATACTGTTTCTAAAATGAATAGACAGACAGATCGCAAAGCACTGCAGCCGAAGACTTATGTTGGTTTATTGCATGAAGTACAAATTTCATAAAGTTGAAAACAGCATCCGCCGTACTTTTGCCCCTTCGAAATCCAAACTGGTCTTTATTTATGGTATTTTGGTTATGGTATGGTTTGAAAAGAGTAAAAAGTAACGATATGGGACGATAGTTTGAAGGACTACCGAGGTCCCGCCTTATGTATAGGGATTACTGTAGCAACCTTTACGGATGAAGGCCAATTTTAAGTGATATGCCATCAGAGCCTGAGGCATTTCTATTGTTCATTTCGTATGGTGCATTTTATGTCATTGCGACCAATCGGACGAAAGCGAAATCTATCAGCACTGTGAATCTGTGATAAGTAGCTGATAGGATCGATGTCACATGATATATTGCTAGTCCCAGTGGAAGCTACGGAGAAATAAAATTCATTCAAAGCATTGGGATCAAGTGAGATACTCTTCTGTTGAAAACTAGTTCTATCTGTAAGCTCATGTATGATTTTCCATGACATCTTGCCCTAATTTGACAACCTTTTGAGTCTATGCGGGTAATACAATTGTTTATCCTTGCGTATTAACATCCTATAGGTTTTCCTGTAATTAGAAAAGTAATTTTGTAAAAGTATATTGTGATCTACTAAAATGCATAAGCTACTAAATAAATATCACCCTGTCCTAAGTTTGCACTTGAGCTTGGAAATTGTTATATAAACATTAAAGGCAAACTATAAACAACGCGAGCAATCATCGGAAGCGATTATGAACCTTAAGCGAGCAATGGTCAGCACTTTTTATAATATAAATACGCTACCGAGCTTTCAGTTCGGCAGGCTTTTGTCTCACCTAAAACCAGCTCCTAGGTTAGCCACATGTCTGCTTCAGGTTCTACTCGTTTTCTCCTGACCCAAACCTAGTATTTGGTTAGCCACATGGCTGCTAAGTCTAGGGGTGTCATAACCGCAGATCGATTATAAGTTCTGAGAAAGATAAGTTTTTAGGTGTAGTCTATTAAATAGTTAAAAGTGGAGTGGAATATTCGAGTGATCTTTCGAACAAACTAACCTTAAATAAAACACAACACTAAGAAAAACTATATTTATAAAGCAGTGACCAAAGACCTATAAACAATTCAAAAACATACCTCAAATCGAGAAAGCATGCGCGCCTTAGTAATCGGGTATAATAGAATATTATTACGTTTCTGACCAATAGACATTGTTAAAGTTTTATCATTAAGTCTGTGACCAATAGACGTTTTTATTGATTTACCTGAAGTGCTTTCTTTATCATCTTTTCTCACCCGACGTAAAACGATTCCGAATCATCTGAGTTCTACCCCTGCACGCTAAGCAAGGCGTGGCATCACGGATAACACATACAGTGACATATTGATGGAAGCGTTAAGTTTAATCAAGAGACCCAGTCATTGTACTATTTGTGACAATATTATTGGGATCGTTCGTCTTACATAAAGCCCTCGGAGGGGTGTGGTGACATCATGCCTCTATCTTGGGCGTGGTGTATTGCTTCTTGCAGGCTCTCTCCTATCAGATTTTTCATTTGGTCTACCCATCGCGACGGTGAACGTCCTCTTGGTCTTCGTCCATTTACTTTTCCTTCTATGATCAGCTTCCCCATTGCCTCTGATCTCCTGGCAATGTGTCCAAAGTATTTTAAATACTGCTGGTTGACATAAGTGGATAGTCTGATTTTGATTCGCAGTTGTCTCAGAATTGATTCGTTGGTGCGGTGTGCTGTCCATGGAATTCGGAGCATTCTTCTATAGCACCACATTCCTAGAGCGTCAACTCTGCGACGGTCTGCCATTTTCATCGTCCACGTCTCTGCTGCATAAGTCGCTATGGGGGAAAATGAGAGTTCGTATAAGCCTGAGTTTGGTATTAATTGTGATGGAAGTGTCCTTCCAGATACAAATGAGTTTTGCTGTTGAGTTTCGTGCCATGGCGACACGCCTACGGATTTCAGTTTCGCAAACTGCGGTATTGGTGACAACAGATCCAAGATATTCAAAGTGATTGACCACTTAATAACCAGCGACATTTCTAATGTCAGGGCTGTTGTCGTCAGCCAACAATCATTACTTTAGTCTTTGAATTATTGATTTCCAGTCCGTACCGTCTGCTATGTTCACTCAGCCTCTGCATTATATGCTCGTCTTTTGGTATTATCAGGGTATCATCCGCGTACCGCAGGTTGCTAATTTTTCTGCCGCCAACAGTGATGCCACCCTTCCACTCTTCAAGAATCTCCCTAATAATGTATTCACTATATATATTGAAGAGAAGGGGAGACAAAATGCAGCCTTGTCTCAACCCAGCAGCAATCGAGAAGGTGTCAGAGAGAGTATCATTGACTCGTACCGTCACCGTGTTTGACCTATACAGGGTGCTACAAATTCGAGTGCATGCATGGGGATGTCGGGAACCGTAAGATACACGAAGTCGGTTAAATTAAGGCAAAGTTGTGCAATTTGATGCCCAATAAGATGCAGTTTTGAAATTTGAAAAATTCCGAATAGTTCCGGAGATATTCGTAAAAAAACCCAAAATCTGACGTTTTGTTTCCGGGCCCCCATCATCAACTTCATTTTTTTGATTGTTGATATATTGATGTGTGATACATCGTTGGTTTTTGGGAGACCAAAGTCTTCTAAATAATGAAATAAAAAATCCAGGTCCGTATTTAAAAAAAATAAGTTGATGATGGGGGCCCGGAAACGAAACGTCAGATTTTCGGTTTTTTACGAATATCTCCGGAACTATTCGGAATTTTTCAAATTTCAAAACTGCATCTTGTTGGGCATCAAATTGCACAACTTTGCCTTAATTTAACCGACTTCGTATCTCATACTGGCGGCGATCGCTACTCGGATCGCTCGGCATACAACTTTCGATTCTTCCTCGCTGCATGATGGGCTCTTGGGATAATAATCAGGTGGTTTCCCCTTGCCTTCCCGATCCTATGCCGTTGGTCCTGAGACTCGTCCGCCTTTGGAGTTTGCATTTCCTGGGCAAAACCTTATATCATCCCTAGAGGTCTGGGTTGCCACTTCCGCCAGCGCTGCCGTACCGCAATTATTCTGCTCCGCCTTTGTTGTCGTTGTGGTCTTTGTCTGTGACCTTAGACAAGGGGCCCTGGTGCCAGTTTTGGTCCGCCCCGAGTATTTGCTTTCCCCGGTACCACTTATATCTGAGAAGCATTCCCCTATCCGCCACCTGGGGAGGCGCCCGATGGGAGACTGGCAATTCCACACGGGCGGAATGTATTGAAATAGAAATGAATAGGGGCATATTGGTACTCCGTTCCGATTCAGCAGTTATAGTTTTTACCACCTGTCAAAGGCTTTCTGGCAATCATGAGGAAGTATTTCCAATCACATATCCTCTAGATTACCTGTTGATAATTATAGAATAATTATTGTTGAACTAAATAAATACCATCATACATATCTGAAGAAATACTTCGGAATGGTATAAGCTATTTGGATGGGTTAACAAGAACTTACTAAAACCGTTTCTACATTTTTTTAGGGGTCTAGATAATGTCGCAATTAAACAATGTATGGAACTGCTTCAGAAGATCACGAAATTGGACAGAACTGTTATTTGTACCATACATCAGCCTCCAGCATCGTTATTTCAAAATTTTGATCAGGTTAGTGAAAAATATATTTCTCAATAACGCTAAAAATAAAATGGTAACCCAGTATAAGACATAACTGCTGAATTGCAACGAATCGAACGTTAATAACTCGAAAACTGTATTAGTTTTCATTAACAACCAGTGAGGATTTTACCTGCGTATTGGCAGCATTCTACTAATAATTATTTTTCAACTTGAATGCATTCAGTAATTGCTTATTTATGAAGCTGAAGAACGATTTGTTATTTTCAGGTGTATGTACTAGCAAAAGGACACTGTGTTTACAACGGTTCTCCTGAAAATTTGGTTCCGTTTCTGTCAAAAGCAAATTATCCGTGCCCCTCAACTTATACACCAGCTGACTATAGTAAGTATTTTTAATTACATTTAAGTCAAATTTTAAATTTCAAAGACCCCTCCTTACGGTTACGATATTTGCTTGGTGTCTGTCTTTATCAATGGAGCTCATCATCACTCGTGACTGTTTGTCTACCACAGCAGTTTAGGGATAACTAATAGCGTTTGTCTATGTTAGTAACGTTCAGTTGTAATAATTGTAGTGTTGATGGCACGCAACGCTCATTAATGAATGTTGCATCAAAGAAAGTGAATAACTGTAATTAATGCGTTGGGTCTCAAGTTGCATTATTTCCTTACGTATTTTGTTGCGGTAATCTTCCTTTAGAAATTATCAGTCATTACTTTATTAGACATAATTGTCTATAAACAAAGTCAATCAGTTTAGTCCAACATTTTGACGAATTTTATGTTAAGTTGTCTATACAATAGACACCATGGACTCAATTATTGAGAGGCCTCACCTAGATAAAACTATACATACATTATATTATATTATCCAATACAGTTAATGACAATTCAATAAGCGTTTCACAACAAAATTAATGATATTTGAAGGAGAGAGGTTCAAATAAATAAATCAACTGATTAAAATAATATATCGCAATAAATTTATTCGATTAACCCAACTCATAGCGAAGGCTGTGCAGATTTTTCTGCAATAATAAAATTTACAACATATTTGCGCTTTCTAATCTAGGTTAATCTTACAAGGATTTACATAGAGGGAATCTCATGAGCAAGTAAGTCAACAAATGTATATTATAAATAATATATTTGTATATGAACACCAATTGTATCATTTACAATATCCATTGAATATAGTTCAGTCAAATGGCACACAAGGAACGTTCGAAGTGGAAAGTTCTGGTGAAATTGTTTTTAGTGGTTTACCATATGTTTTTTGAGGTGCTGAACATGAATCTAAAGTTGTCCAACAAACATTTTCGCGGCAAATATGAGAAATCAATAAAAAAACCATAAGAAATGATGAGTTTTAGAGATTTTCAGGTTATAACTTGCAAAGCAAGCTATTTACGCAAAAAGTGTTCAGTAGTAAAATAAGGAGAAGAAAATTACCTACAATTTATGTCTCTTAACATTTTTTTGTACGTCGTATGGTTTCCACGCAAAAGAGTGTTGAAGCATCGAAAAACTTGCAGTAATTTTTGGAAAATAGAAAAAAAAAAATAAATGAAGTGCAACTTTCCCTTTAACTGAATTATTTTATCTGTAGCTCCTTGCCTTGCTTTTTAACGTGTTTACCTGGAAAA
>JAEQML010070631.1:0-16657 GCA_016904865.1 Pissodes strobi | reverse complement strand
TTCATAAACAAATTAATTTACCAAATAACACCTTATTATCAAACTAAATACCAGTTACCCAGTAATTAAATATGGCATTATAATTGTCATCTTGTCAAAGTCAGTTTAAAGCCTGACAATCTGCAAGAGCTTTTTACTGTTTTATTGTATTTGCTAACCATTTTCATTTTTAGTTTTTTGCTTTTCTTGAAAACGGTGTCCGAATAGACACCGAATCGAAGAAACTAGGTACAAATTTCATAAGGGTCACTAAACTTGCACTTGTGCAGTTTACATCCTTGAGCCGGGCCCGAAGTGGCTCTATAACAATCCAAACAAAATTTCAATCATTTGTGGAGCAAAAGGCAATCAATTCCAGGGTAAGAATGAATCCTCTACAACAATATAGAACATATTTACAAGTCAAGATTCATCTCAGGAACCACCAAAGAAAATCAAGAACCTTCCAGGTAAATCTTTATAGCAATTATTTATTGATTATAAAAAAATTACAGTATTAGTATTGCTTCTAATGGCACAAACTGCTACAGCTATTTTGTTTGTCTAATCATTATGACTGAATTTAGCAACAGCATTTTGAATTCCATAAAAATAATAATTTTATTGGTTGGATTTATTAGTTACAAAACAGTAATTACCCTGATAGGTAGTCAAAATTCAGATATTTCACCTCATCCTATAATCACATTAATTCAATAAACAATATGTACTAGAAACACTACCTGGTTTTATGAGTCATGTACCCAACAGAAAGTATGTACTGGTCACATAAATAGTTCCAGTTTTTATCTGAGTTGTGCTAATTGAAATTTGTCAGATACTTTATTGGGTCTAACATTATATTGTTTGACTGCAATTAAATAGCCTTATGCTTATTGCTAATACTGTATCAACAATACCTTCACTCTCATTATCACTTTCAGGTCCTAGTATTTCAAAAGGTGAAGACACAAAATGGGTGAATTTGGATGATATTTAACCAATGAACTTAAGAATAGATAATCGTGTTCTACCTCCTCACCTTTCACCAACTATATATGCTGAAAAGCTGCAATGTCAACCAGGACTACACAATAAATCAGTATCTAAGGCCCTTGAAATCAAAATGAAGACAATGACGGATAAGGATAAACACTGCATCCTTTGTATCGATTGTAGGCACTCAACCAAATGGTGATAAACTTCGTACTATTTTAGAAGATTGTATTTTAAATTTAAAGGATATATATTTAAAAGCGGAAGGCATATTAAGTGACAAGGGCTCGAATTTTATTGATTTGATTAAATGTCTAGGAATTACACCTGAAAATACAGAGTTTCAGGTAGGAGGTGAGAATATGTTCTATATTTTTGACCCATGTCATTTAATTAAGGCCACCCGCACTAACTTAAGACAGCACACCTTTTACTTTCAAGGTAGAAAAACGCCTTGGTTATTTATTAAATAATGTGATAAATAGCAGTTCTACAGGTGTGCATCAAAACTCACTAATTCTGACCTTAATCCCATAACTTTTGAAAAAATTAGAGTGAGTTATGCCGCTCAACTTTTGAGCCACTAAATTGCCAGTTTGGGTGCATTTCCAAATGAAGCTTTTGCAACAATTGAAATTTAGAAAAATTTAATACTTTTTTTGATATCTTGAACTCCTTATCATTAAATAATTCTTATAAATTTAAGAATGTATTTGACAGATCTGATTCACAGTTAGAATTTTTAAATGAAGCTTTGGATTTTTTGCCAAATTTAAAGGTAATAAACAAAAATGGTCAGGATTATTAAAGGTTGGTCTATTACAATAAGAAGTCTTCTCAGTTTATGGCAAGCACTTTTAAACTGTGGGTATAAATATCTTAAAACCAGATTGTTTAGAAAATCCTGTAACGCAGCAGGGAGGCAATTGCATAAATCCCACATCAATACAGTTTCAAAGTGCCTTTAGAAAATTGTTTGTGCAGAATTATTGCCACTAAAATCACATGAATTGTAGGGAGAATTTAAATGATTTTCTCATTAGTTTAAAATCCATGGACATGGTAGAAATTATTAATAAGGAGTCGGAAACTTCAACTGCAGCAATTTGCTTGTCTGATTGAAATTACCGTAAAGAAACCATTCCACCACAGAATGCTTTCTATTATGTCTGTGGATATTTGATGAAAATGTGTCTGGAAGTACATTCATGTGACATTTGCTATGCTTTTAGCAGAGAATGTACTAGTATTGGTGTAGGCAAACTTCTGTCGCATTTTAAAGCTTTTGATGCAACAAAAGGTACTTTTGGTGGTTTATCATCACCACCAGAAAGTATTTTCAACTCGCAGTTTGGGAACATATGTACAGGCGAAAAAAATTCTAATTATCTTATGAATATATTTGAAAAAGTACAATTTCTCCATCCCTGTTCAAATTTTCTCCAGTTGTTTGTATTAAAACTATTTATAAGACTAAAAATATTTTATTCTTTTAAATTTAATAATAGACATCTCAAATGTAATATAGTTCTGATAAAAAGGTATTCGGAAATTGAAAATCCTATCACATGTATAGTTGATAAAAATTATTGCATTTTTCATTTCATAATAATTTACTCTGATTTATGGAAACTTATGTATGTATGTATGTAAATAGTAGCATTTAGAGCTGTGTGTGTTCTCTTTAAGCAAAAGGGTATTAGCAATTTTTTTAAGCTATTTGATCTAGATATAGGATTGATAATTTGTGCTCATAGCTTTGAGTAATATTGTTCTCATATTTATTTTTGTATGGTTTAAAACTAGTATTGTTTATATGATAGCAACCATTAATTTATTGTAAGCATTATTATATTCGTTATGTCTTATTAGTATATGTAAGTATAATTATATAATAATAAATGTAATGCACAGCGACCTTTAACTATAAATAATTAAAAGCATTGGCATTACATGGTCAGTATTGAGTCCTAGATTCTGTTAAGTTAACCGAAGTTCATATCCTTGGAAAGACTGTTCAAATATTATCCCTTTAAATGCTTCTGCTAGGATTTTTACAGAGTATATCTGTTAACAGTGTAAATAGAGTACCGAGACGGAGGAGGATCAAACAAGGTCGGCGGGAATGAAGAGTTGGTGCTATCTTACTTTTAAACAAGGGAGGCTGCTAATGTTAGACCATCAGTCAGTAATAGTTTTTTTTTCGAGCCATTCCTTATAGAGGACATAGTCAGTCATCCCTCCCTGGGATGACTTAGTATTGCCTTTATATGTTAATTTTTTGTTTTTGGTATGTTCCCGTATGTCTAAATTTGTTTATTAAACATTTTTAGTTCGATTTCTGCCGAAATCTACGCCGCAAATTTACTTTCAATAACCTTTGATTAATAAACATTGTTAGACTAGTGAAAATTGTTGTCTTTTATTCAAATTAATAATTTAACAACATTGCCTTCATAAGAGTCGGTGTAAGGGTTAAAATCCCTTAAGATAAATGGGGTAAGTAAGTACTCCTGACGTACAACTCCTCAGCGTACTGATAACAGTTAATTAATAAAGACTTTTTGTTTGTGCTGTTGCAAGTTTTAATTTTCCTCCACGTCTCTAAGGTTCAAAACATTTACCCAATACTTTTGTAAATATAACATCGAAATTTAAAGAAATGGAGTACTATTAATATTAACAAGAAGTTGCTGAAACTAGTATAATAAGAAATGTCTATTTGAGAACCGCTGAAAGCGTCGTACAATATATCTTTCTCTACTACCTATCAAAAACCTCTGCTACACCTCTTCAATAACTTCCAAACCAGGCGCGTGTAAGCTCAAAGTGCTTTATTTAGGTTAAAAATTGACACATCAACTTAGTAACATGATAAATGAAATACGTGGGTTTATTTTTCTCCCAACGCACCCTCACTAAAGGAAAGTAATTATTTAAATAAAATTCCAAGAAAATATTGAGATTCCTTTATCAACAAATCGTAGAAGAAATATAAGTAATATATATTTTTATGATGAAAGCTTTCAGAAATTATTCTCGACAAGGGTGACAACAAGTAGGAAAACCACTAATTATAGAAAAGCTTTAAATTTTACTGAGTCAGATTCAAATATGAAACGAGCAATTTTCCACTTCAAGTTTTTTATAGTGTAGTCACAGAGTCGCTTCCTTTCGAGCCACTTCATGGTTTGAGCAGTTTACAAATATGGTGTCCAACTGTCATCGGCTCTGCCGGAATCGGTCCCTTGAACATCAAAGGTGCCGACGCTTTATGTCGCTACTCGTTGTTTGTTATACTCGGATATTATGTTCGAGCTTCAGGCATATTAGAACAGGAGTGCCAGCAACAAACTAACAAACGTACGACTGTCATTTATTTATCTTCGGTTTCCATGACCATTCATAGCACGCTAGACGGAAAAAGTAATAATTTTCTTTTCCATGTTCGCGCTAGAGCGCAAAATAAGAATCCTCGGCATCCACGGCACGAAAAATTGATATTCTATGTTCATATCAAAATATCTATATATTTATATTTACACTTATAAACACCCATGAATATGGTGTTATGTATAAATGACTGATCATTCTTGATCACGTTTACCTTTTTTTATCAATTTCACTTACATATCATGTTTAATTTAATTTACTAAAAATGTAAACTAAATTAAATCCAGTCCATCTCTGTTGAGTTCCAGCTGACCATTAAAACCTAACATTTTTGATGTATGAAGGGCATGCGCGAAAAATGAGGAAAGCATGAAAAAGTCAAATCTGGCTTCATCGACATCAAAGGAGCCGACGTGGAGTTAAATAACTGATTCGGTACGGTATAAGCTGTGGTTACACTATACACTACCTAAATCTTAAATTGATAAACCTTCTTTGGTTCAGATCTCAATATGCAAATTTGTACAAAGTCCAACTTAGTGACCCTAATTTACCTTCGTTAGTCCGTCTCACACAGAGCTTATCGTCATAGACTTGTACAAAATCAGCCATGCAGTGACTATTTTTGTACACCTTCATATCTGTAAATTAATAGGTTTTCAAACGTATTTAGTCATGAAAATGCCGAGTCATGAAAAGGACTTACTTTTGTTTAGTTATCTTGGTCATCGCGAGAAAGGAAAAAAAATGCACAAATATTTTGGTTGTATCCCTATATCCATAAAAATATTAAAAATACATTATTTACTAAGGTAAAAGACTTATCAAACTACGGCTGTGAATATCAAAAGTTTTACATAATGTTTAAAACAGTTATTTACAATACAAGAGCCGCATATTAGAGAATTAACTTTCAAAGACTGGAAACCTTATTTTTTTTAAACGTTTAATTTCACAACAGCTTACAAGTTGTTAACACTATAAAGTCTTAACTATGAATTATTGTTTTCTCTTCTGGCGCTCCAAAGAAAAGTTTATTATCATATTATCGTAGTTAAACCCATTACGTTTGTTTTGTCATATTTTCGAGTCCGATTTCTAGTTACTGTTTATGTGACTAATATGTAGCTAATATTACATGGAATAATTGTTTATGACAAATGTCTAAACAACAATAATTATGATAACCCCTTAGGGGTTTCAACGTCCTCGTTAACTAGCTTCTGGAGTAGGTATCTTCTTGGGGATTGAATTATTTAGTTTTTCCTGTAAACTATTGCATGAATTATAGCAATTGATATAATAATAAATATAATCAGTCCAATAGCAGAATGGTGTCGTTTCATTTATATAATCCCTATACGCGATTGCTTCGAACAGACTGCTCTGCATGATTTCAGGTTCTTCGATATGTAATGTTGTTATCTTAAATTAATACTAAGATTAGCAGTCGGTTAAAAATCGATATTTTCAAAATTTTTATTCAGGTAGAGAGGCTTGACGAAGTAGTTTTTTTGATCCTAGTAATATATTACATTGGCTTATTACTAGATTACAATGGTTTAATGATTGCGTCGAAATGCTGTTAAAATTCTCTGTTACCTCTGTGGGATTATCCGTGCGTAAAATAAAATTACATTTTGCTATAAAACTCGCAATATTGTAATTATTATTATTAATCTTAGCAAATATACAGCTTTTGATATGACAAGAGTCAATTGGTTGATTTTCACATAGCCGCTTGTTACTTACACTCTTACATGTTTCATACCAAAGTTTATCGCAATAATATTTGCTTAGTGGAATTGGAATTAACTGACTTGTTGTTTGTGTCGGATATACAATTTGTAATTCATAGATATTATTCACAAACAATGGTATTTTAATCACTAGAATTGCCAGGTTGTTCTTTTGAACAAAACCTGCCCTGCACATTGACACCATTGCTTGTATAATGAACTCACGCAAAAATCATTAATAATTTACTTATACATGAGTTAATTGTTGTTATTTGCATAGTAGGATCTTGTATTTGAAATAAATAATCTAAGAGACTATACATTTGCGTTATAAGTTCTTCATGTAACTTTGAGTTATTGTAAATGTTGCTCATATCGTCTTGAAGTTTTCAAGAGATATGCCCGGCAAAGGAACTTAATTTATTTAGCTTTCGAATGGTATTTATTTGATTTATTTAAATATTTCTTATATGTTCATTAATATTATTAAGTCTTCTTGATCTAGATTAAGGTCCTACGAAATTGAATAAACCGCGTCGCTTTCTATGATTAGCATGATCATGGGTTAACTTCTGAAGATATTCAAAGTGATCGTGGAGTTGACTACCTTAATTATTTCATTGTATTTTTAAATTTTGCTCTAGCAGTTGCTAGTTGATTTTGTAATTTTAAATGATTAGATAAAGTGGGGTTAAAACCTTTCGTCGGGCGCAGCTGTTCTAGCATATACAACAGTTTTTCTCTTGCATCGTGTATGATAACCTTTAGTGTTTAAATCCCCACCGCATGTGTACAGGGTGTCCAGTTTTCGTGTGTTTTTCTATGCTAGACCCCTTATTAGAAAAGATAGAAAGATGCGGTTTGCGGCTTACCGTTCTATTTTTTTGTAAAAAATTCATTGCCGTAAGCCAAATTTTCATAGCCTCCTTAGTTTGTGATATACAGGGCGAAATTGAAAATCATAATCTTTTCAGTCTCCGCTATATTTCGATAATTTGACAAGATGTCGATAACGTAAAAACGGATCCTAATAGATTTTTTTATGCAGAATTCAGTGGCGTACTCAGTTTTTTTCCAGAAGTTACGAATTTTAAGATTTTGACCAAACTTAGTGATTTTTTAATAGCACACCCTGTATATTATATTCTTATCTTATTCATTTCTTTAAGGGCTTTTCAAAAATATATAATTGTTTATGTTTATTTTTAGGAAAAGTTTAAAATTTTAAATTTTTCGTAAAAATATGCGTTTTCTTTGTAGTGAGCTGCCGCTGTAAATGAAAAGGAATGTGTAAAATTATTTTGATTAATTTTTTATAGTATGTGATCACTAAGCTTTAAAATATACCTGATAATAGTAATGACATATTTATTAATTATTTTTTTTTATTTTATTATAAGACGTATAAATTGCCCTCCGATATATCATAAGCATTATCGGAATATGAATTTTATGAGCAGTAATTAACGACACAACACTGTTTTAAAAAAATCTGTATTATTTATATCCTTACGTTTTTTAATACTCAAAATAGTCATATCAGCTTCGCGTCCTCTAACGACGCCGCCCAGCATAATATATCAATGCATTATCATGGATTGCCATGGATGACGGAAAACAAAAATATAAATGCGACATTTAGAATTTTCTTAACATCTGCTAAATATTGGCGTGTGTCTGAGCTAATTTGGAACTTTTATTTTGCCATTTATAGTGCTTAAAAAGCTTATTATGGCACAAAATAATAAATTCGAAAATTACGAAAAGCACGATATGTATGTTTGTTTTATCCAATGTTATGAAGATGCTAATGAAGCCTCGGAGCTGTATTTTAACAGGTAAATTTTCCCAATCATTGAATAGAAATATTTAATATTAAAAGCTAGTAATTAGATATTACCACAGCTTATACACTACCAGCTACTCATCTCTACCGAAATTGGAAAGTTGGAGTGTAGGGCACTGCGCCTACGTGGCAGTGCCCTGGGCGGTTCAGTTCCACGGTCTCGTGATTTTTCAGGCAATGTAATGACACGAAGCGAACTGAATTTAAAATGAATATCCGCTTCAAAATCCACGACAAATTCGTCCGAAGCTACAGCTATTGCCCTAGAAAGATCGGAAATTTCGGATTTTTATACAATTTTGCCATTTAAAATCGTTTTTAAACGGATTTTAGACGATAAAACGTCATATTTTAAATTAAACGAACTGTCAAAAGTATTTTTCAGATGCCCAGACGTTTAAAACAATATTAAGTCATGGCCCTCTTCTAAAATTTTCACTCGACTTTCCCGAATCAAAGGATGCCGCCGCATGATGAGTAGTTAGTAGGTAATAAATAAGCTGTGATATTACTATTTAAATATCAATATTTATTATCAGATGTTCGTAATCTCTTTACATTGTTCGTAGATATCCAGAGAGACAGCAACCAGATAAAAGAATTTTTCAAAAAATCCAAAATAACCTTATTGAGTACGGATCATTCAACAAACCAAGGCCAAAGTCTTACAACAAGGAAAACAGGGAAGTAGACGAAATGAATGTTGTGGCCTTCGTTACGGCAAATCCAACCTCGTCATGCAGAAAACTTTATGAGGAAGTGGGGGTAAAAAAATCAAGAACGCAACTAATACTTAGGAAACATAAATTCAAACCCTACAAATATAAACTCGTCCAACATTTGCACCCCGGTGATGCACAACGTAAAATAAATTTCTGCAATTGGTACCTACAAATGGTGCAAGATTATAGACATTTTGAAAGAATGGTGGTATGGTCAGACGAGGCTTATTTTACGAGCGCTGGGGTTCAGAATAGGCATAATTCGAGACACTGGTGTCAAGAAAATGAGCATGTAATTTATCCGAGAGAGCGCCAAGGACGCTTTGAATTTAGCGTGTCGTGCTTCATTTTTGGTACTAGACTTAAATATTTTCTTTATGAAGGGACTTTAACAGGAAATAGACACCTGGCTATAATTCAGAACGCCTTGATGGAAATATTAGAAGATGTCCCTCTCGCCTATCTGAATAATATATATTATCAGCAAGATGGCACTCCGAGTCATAATTCCCAAATAGTGAGGGAGTATTTAGATGCCGTTTTCCCCAACAAATGGATTGGTACAAATGGTCCTGTCAGGTGGCCACCAAGGTCACCTGATCTTTCTGTATTAGATTTTTTTTGTGGGGGTATATAGAAAACCAAATTTATAAGAGGCGATACCAAAACATTCATCAACTTCGAGAAGCCACACACCAGACATTTGGGCTTTTGCAGGGACGACCAGTGACGATTTTGAATGCTTTACGAAGAATCGGAACAGTATGTCAAAAGTGTCTCGAACATAATGGGGAGCAATTTCTATGACTTATTATAGAAAATGTAATAAAAAAAACTAAATGAATAAATATGTTATTACTATTATCAGGAGTATATTTTAAAGCTTAGTGACCACCCACCCTAAAAAAATAATCAAAATAATTTTATACATTTCGTTTTCATTTACAGTGGCGGCTCCCTACAAAGGAAACCTATATTTTTTACGAAAAATGTAAAATTTTAAACTTTTCCTAAAAATAAACATAAAGAATTATTTATTTTTGAAAAGCCCTTAAGGAAGCGAGTAAGATAAGAAAATAATATACAGGGTGTTCCATTAAAAAATAATTCAGTTTGGCCAAAATCTAAAAATCCATAACACCTGGAAAAAAACTGAGTACGCCACTGAATTCTACATAAAAAAATCTATCAGAATCCGTTTTTGCCTTATCGAAAGCTTATCAAATTATCGAAATACAGGCGAGGCTGAAAAAATGATGATTTTCAATTTCGCCCCGTATATCACAAACCAAGCAGGCTGTAAAAATTTGGTTTACGGCAATGAAAGTTTCACAAAAAAATAGAACAGTAAGCCGCAAACCGCATCTTTCTATCTTTTATAATAAGGGGTCTAGCATAGAAAAACACACGAAAACTGGTCTGCCATGTACAGGGTACATGGCAGACATTTTGATTTGCCTCTACGTAGCAGCTTACACAATTTATCCATACGATTCCGCGTGATGACAGCGACCCAAGTGGCAGTTTAAAAAACTAGCCAACTGAATTAAATATATTACTGTTGCTTTCCGATGGGATTTAAGTACAAATATTACCTGTGAATCGTCGTTAGAAAAGAAATCGTCGTTAGAAAATATATAAAATCGGATTGTCGTAGGTATTGATTTTTTAGTTTTTCCTTGATTTTGGGCATGCCTTGGGTTATTTTAAATTAGGTTTGTTTGGTTGTGCCCCTGGAGCAAGCGAAGCGAGCGAAGGGCCATGCGTGAAGAAAAATATTAGTGGATATACAGCAGCTTGCATGTGTTTTCGCGAATATATTCCACTGCCCACCATTCAAAACATATTGCAATAATAATAACGTACATGACGATGATTGCCGAAGTATGGATGAATCGAGTAAGCTGCTACGTAGGCGTAAGTGACATTTTGATTACTTGAATACGCTGCGCCTGATTACGTTACAATTTACGAATTATAAATATCGCTTTTATTTGAATTGTAAGTATTTTATTTTAGTTATTCTTATGTATATTTACAAATATATGGTCACGAATTGGTTTTTTACTCGCGCCTTATGCTTAGATTCGAAGTCGCTCTACGTCAGGTTGAGAAGAAATGATAAAGTAGACACGTTGATAAAAACAATCACAAGTTTATTTACAAACAAACTTAGCAGCGGTCAGACTGTACGTGAGCAATAATAAATGCGTGTTTTGTACATAGATGAATTAAGAGTTTACACTATACCCAATTAATACTAAATGCATGTCTTCTCCAGGGACGCTTAGTTCAAAGTGTTTCTAGGCCCTTGGTCACTGTTTTATTAATCAATTCTATGCGAGCTGGGTTTCCTTTTATTTATGTATTTGGTTAAATATTTATATGGTAAGTCTTTTAGCGTCTCTCATTGACGGAATAGTTTAATTTAAGTTTATCACAGATTTCTAAGGCACTTGCACTACTTTTAAAAATCCCCAAAAATCCCCTTACTGGAAAGTTTGATACTTTACTCGTAGATTCGACTCTCACTACTTTTTAGAATCTCCGGGGTGCCGTGTACCTATGTACATGTACATCCAGGTTAGGTGAGGAGCTGATCACCCTGCACCTATGTACAGGTGTTCACTGGTATTGAAGTTGTGGGATAGAACAACTAGAAGTGTACGCACGTGTGTGCTGCACCCAGCTAATTGAGCGGTGTTGAGAGAGACACGAAAGCCTCATGAATTTGGCGTCTGCCTGCGTATTTATATTCTACATAATGCTGATGGCTGCAACGTTAAGGCTTAAAATCGCTCTCGTCGAACGCTCTAGTTGTTTATAATTAACTGTGAATGTTTTTATAACATTTCTCAAGTTCAAGTTCAAATTTAGGACAGGATGATATTTACTTAATAGGTTTATGCATATTAGTAGTTCACAATATTTAGGTATATCGCATATTTAGCAATATTTCTGCTGTTGATCTATTGGATACACTGCCCCCGAACAAGTTCGCATAGGTTTTTTTTCTATTTTCAGGCAATACCATGGTCAGCGGAAAAAATGTCTATAACGTAGAGAAGCAAGCAGATGTAGATAAGCTACTTCACTTTTTAGACGCTTATAACTACGATATTGAAGAAAATTTCAACGAAGAAAGTGACAGTGGTGAAGATCACGTGGAATTTCGAGAGGAAGATTCTGAAACTGAACAAGAGGATGAATTGAATTAAGAGCAAATAGAACCAAATGAAAATAATAATTTTCATGAAAAAGATATAGTCACAAAATGGCATTTTAACCCTAAATCTAATAGAGTTCACGCTAGGGCTCAGAACCTCATAAGGCATTTATCAAACGTCATAAAAGTTGCAAAAAAAACGGCAACTCATTTTAAATGTTGTTTTGTTACCAATGAGATCTTGGAAGACATAGTTACCTATACAAATCAATATATAGAATTCATAAAAGATAATTGAAAACGAGAAAGAAACGCACGGTTCATAAAATTGATTAAACTAAACGCCTTCATAGGGCTCTTATTTCGAGCAAGGGTCTATAAAAGCAACAGACTAAGTTTGGAATTATATATATATAACTTTTTTGGGTGAACGCTTACCCCTTATAAGTATAGTAATATGGATTTCCAGAGATGTATGTTTGTGATTGAGTGAATATGATATATGTATGTATTTGGATATGGAGTAGTGATGGAAATGTGGCCGTATACTACACTTAGTTTTAGTTGGGGGTTATTTGCTTATATCTCTATTTCTCATCGTTGGTTAATTTCCTGTAGGAAATTTCCCTCCTTCCCAAGGTGAGGGGGAGTTGTAACATTTTAAATTTCGTATATTTAAAATTTACTTAAATTTGGTTTATATTTCGCACATTTGATATGTTTTCTTTGCCAAATAATATATTCCCGGATATTTGATCATTTCGACATCACTGCGCCATCTATTGTAGTTGTTGAATGCAGTAAATTTCCAGCCTGGTATCTGCTTTAGTGTTTTCGATACGAAACAGTGATTCATACGACGCGCGGAAGATGGAGTGACGCCGCGTTGTCCAAAATGACTTTAGTACTATTTCGTCGTCTAATTGTATTAGAATCCTTGTTACAATTTATTAATTTAATTAATTATTCTTGATTATGGTTCGCATAGATGTTAGCCAGTTTGGGTAGGATCATCTGTTGCTTCTTTTCTTGTTTGGTCTCAAGACTAGTATTTAAATATGCAAAATTTCACGCTACCTAGTGCTGGTTTAGTACTAGCGAGTTTAGTACACTTTTCAAGTTTTCTTGAAGGAACATTTGGTCGAAGTGGATAGCACACGGCCATATTACTTTTCCACGGTCATTGTGTAGAACCGGTCGACAGCTCGGCATCTGAAAATTTTCAGACCATCTTAATGGGATTTTGTGCTAAGGCTATATAAATAGGCTTTTGTATGTCTTATAGTAGGTTGCCTATCTGTATTTTTGACGAATTAGTAGCAAGAAACCTAATTTCTTCATTGAAGGATTTTTAGCTGCCAGACTGGGAAAGTCACATGGAATAGAAGTTAAACATTTCTATAAAACCCTCGTTAGAACATCTTGAATTGAGATAAATATTTAACAGTATTTAAAGAATGTATTCATTAATTTAATGTTCCTAAAAGAAAAAAACCTTATATTTTCTCTTAAAATAATCTATAATGGCTAAAGACCATTAAATTATGTTATCTACTAGATGCAAAGTGGTTTTAATATCTCTAATTAAAATTAAATGTTATCTCTAATCTAACAATTTGTAAATTATAATTTTTGCCATTAGATTATTCTCTGATATGGCCACTTTAATCAAACTTCTATCTAAAACATAGTTTTTAAAGCTTTAGTTAAACTATAAATATCTTTAAGAGATAGCCTACTGATTATTTTTTTGATTTATAGTAATTTTGCTGTTTGTACTGTACTAGGCTTCGTTACATTGTTCAAAATGCCTGTGTAACCACATTTGGGGTCACTCCATCAAATATAATTGCAGAGATTTAGAGGGATTTATTCTTTATAAAATGATATTCTCATTTTGGGGGTTATCAATGTCTTATATTATTATATTATATATTTTTTATATTATTGCAAGATTAAATTAAGGAGTTAGTGGTTTAATAAAGCTCTATCTTGCTGACTGGGGATTGTGTCAATAAACTTTTCTTTCGCTTAAATAATTAAGCTCAAGTAATTAATAATTAACTATACTAATTCGTACAGGTAGCCTTTTGTACATAAAAAAGAAGTGCAAAAACAAATTTCTGGAATGTTGGAAAATGGTATTATTCGTTCCTCTTCCAGCCCTTGGTCCAGCCCCGTCTGGGTCGTTCCCCAAAAGGCTGACGCTTCTATGAAACAAAAATGAAGAATAGTTATAGACTATCGTAAAACTAACGAGAAAACTATTTCAGATCGTTACATCATCCCCAACATTTCCTATATTCTCGATAAACTTGGCCGCACCCAATATTTTACCACATTGAATTTAGCCTCTGGCTTTCATCAAATAGCCATGCACCCAAACTTCATTGAGAAAACCGCTTTCAGTGTCGAAAATGGAAACTACGAGTTCATTCAAATGCACTTTGGCCTCAAAAATGCCCCTGCAACCTTCTAAAGGCTCATGGAAATCGTCCTCAAAGATCTCCAGGGTAAAATCTGTTTAGTATATATGGACGACATAATTGTCTTATCTGCCTCCCTGCAAGAACCATTAACAAATTGCCTTAAGAAGAATAGAAAAGTGGAACACACCCCACAATTTGTTCAAAGTTTCGAAACCTGCAAAACTATGCTAATGAACGACCCTCAACATCCAGATTTCACAAAACCCTTCCTTCTTACCATGGACGCTTCAAACGTCGCTATCAGTGGAATTTTGTCTCAAGGTCCTATTGGTAATGATTTTCCAATCGCATATGCTTCACGCACCCTAAATCCCGCAGAAATAAACTATAGCACCATCGAACGCCAACTTTTAGCTATAGTTTGGGCGACCAAATATTTCCGCCCCTATCTTTATGGGACACAATTCAAAATGATCACAGATCACAAATCGTTACAATGGCTATTTTCTGTTAAAGAGCCTAATTCTAAACTCATTCGTTGGAGACTAAAACTTAAGGAATATGACTACGAAATCGTGTATAAAAAGGGAAACAAAATTCTAATGCCCACTGTCTATCCCGCATACAAATTAATCCAATCGAAGCCGATCAAATGTCAATCATCCCTAATTTTGATCCCGAGGAAATTCCCCAACTACCGCCCGAAGAACTTGACGAAATTTTTAACACACTTTCCGAAAAACCAAAGAACGAAAAAATCAATATAATTTCGGATATAATACTACGACCAGCACAACCATCTACCGACCTAGAAACTAAATACTCAAGTTCAGAAAACCCTGTTATTGGCACACCACACGTTCAAAAAGCGTTAAATATTTATAAAAATCAAATTATATTTAGACTTTATTTTTGATAAACAAAGAACTATTATATTTTTGAAATATGATCCGTCTGAAGATCTCTGTGAAATTATTAAAGAATATGTTAAACCCAAAACTATATATTGCTTGCACATCATAAATAAATCTCTCGAACCACTTCTTATAATCAACATTTTTCAGAAATATTTCAAAAATAACTCATTTAACCTTTACATATCCAATACCGTTTTAGAAGACATAACAGACTTAGAAGAACAACAATTAAAGATTAAATACTATCACGAAACCAAAACGTCCCACCGAGTTATTCAAGGAAATAATATACTTAAGAAAAACTTGTATTGGCCAAATCTAGAAAATGACGTCAAAACGTATGTAAATCTTTGCGAAATTTGCCAAAAAACCAAGAACGGAAGGCACCCCAATAAAATAATTTTTAAACCCACTCCTATTGGTTACGAATCTTTTGACCACATCTATATAGATATCTATAAAACACATTGTACTTCCATTCTAACTGTGATTGGCAGCTTTTCTAAACTAGGACAAGCATACCCGCTTTTAACACCCACAGGAATCGAAGCAGCAAACAAACTTATTACTTTTTTTAACCATTATGGACTCCTCCGAAAAAATCACTACAGATAATGGCACATCCTTTAAAAACGAAATTATTCAAAACCTCTGTTCCTTGCACAAAATTGAAAACCATTATTGCACCCCCACAATCCCAACTCAAATAGTCCAATAGAACGTCTTCATTGCACTTTAAATGAAATTATTCTCACCCTTAAGCACCAAAAGCCAAAAGAAAATATAACAATAATTATAATGAATTATTCTATTCTTTCCTATAGCAACTCTACACATAGGGCATCCAAATATACCCCATTTCAAATTGTCAGAGGAAAATTAGTTTATAAAAACCCTTTAGAGCTTTCAAACGATCAAACTCTTTCTCAATGAGAACATGCAGAAAATATTAAAATCTTTAGCCAAGAACTTCATGAAAAATTAACCTCACAACGATAATCTTCTTTAGATAAAATATAAAATAAATAAAAACCATAATTCAGTAAATATCGATCCTAACAAGCCAGTCTTTACAAAAACGTTCCCACAGAAATCAAAAGTTAAATAGTCAGATAAACATAAAAAAGTAATGTCGTAAGTATCCAGAATAGATAAATCCACGAAAACTTATTAAAACCACAACGTATAATTGTTTCAGATGATACAAATCATCCCATTTCTGCTCCTTCACCCATCGCTACGAACTTAGAAGTAAAAAGCATTAGAAACCCCATACTACCAACGGCCATAGGAAAAACCTATATCTGCCACCCAGCCCACATCCACTTTTCACATAAATCTTACAGAAATCGAAACTCCCTTATTTAATATAAAAATATTTTGATCCAAGCAAACAAAACTATTTTCAATACAAAACAAAATAAAAGCTTTTCAATTCTTACTTCTTATAAATTTTATCAAACTTATGAA
>JAEQML010070626.1:0-16660 GCA_016904865.1 Pissodes strobi | reverse complement strand
GTGCTATACATATATTTTTTTGAAAAGTGCAAGAAACTCAAGGCCTCGTCGTTGTGGAGCCAGTATTCCTTGATAAAAGCCAGGATGATTCTAGAGGCCAATTAGCAAGTAGAGTAAACTTACCGCACTTTGAAAAAGGGAAAATGATGGTTGTAAACCGAAGAAATCAATGATTCTAGACCATCTACACAGCATACGAGATTTTTTTGTCGGGTACAGTAACGGACGATGCACCCCACAGCTTGTCGGTAAAAACACATTTGGAGAGCTGCCAACAAAAATTGACGAATAGCTGTATACCGGGATCTGCTTTAGAAGAACGTCGGCGTCTTTACTTGCAGATTCGGGAGCAAACCTGGATGAAAGAACATACTACTACGAATATTCTTTGCCTGGATCAATTTAAAGGCATGGTGGTTGGAAAAGTAGCGCTGCGCGCCGTTGCCGAGGGCTATGTCGAAAATTCCCTAAACCAGAAGAAAAACGTGGCTGGCCAAATGTTTGTCGCCATACTCCTCAGAAGTTCAGTTTCGTTGTACAAAACACAATTACATCTTCCACGGTGACTTTTCCACAGAATACGTCAATTAAAAATATTGACTCCAATTTTCAACTCCTTTTTAATTTAAATAACTGTAGTAACGTTAGCATAAACGTTAATATTAATAATGTTACTAAAAATTAGGTTTTACTTAGTAAAAATAACTGTAAGATTGTAACACGTTTTTGACAAATAAATTTATAAGTTTGTTGTTAGTTTTCTAATTCAGTGCTTTATCTGAAAGATTACTCTGTAATATAGGCACTGTACTAAATTAATAAATATATCATTTTGCTTCATAAATCAATAATATTACTTTTAATCTCTAAGGATCAAAAGTGTCACTTTAATCCCCGAAATCGGGGATTAGAACCGCTACTTTAGACCCCAAAGTTCATAAAGACATTTTTGTATATCTTGTCTGATTCTTACAATTCCATCGATGAGCGTATTAATACAGCCGCTAGCTATAGTTTTGTATTCGCTGAAAGGTCCCCGCAATGTAACAATTTATAATGCTTTTATAGTCCATTCTAAACATGTTTTGGTTTGTTACCACTCAAGATTTTGGCCAGTTATTTTTTTAGTACTTTGAAGCCCATATTATACGGATATTACGTACGTGCTACATTAAATTAAAATATTATATGCTTTTAATTACAAATCTGGCTGCAGTTAACCACGATCCATATATTAATTAGGAAATATTTGGTATACCGTATTTTCAAAGTGAGAAAGGGGGGTGGGGGGCATAATGTGAAAAATAGGGCCCAAAAGCTCCATAAATTTCATATTTATGCAGACAATTTTCAAAAGTTGTAAAAGATGTTAATATACTAAATAGTAAATACATAATAATAATAATACATAATATTTTTAATATTAAATCTTTACTACGCCTATGAAGGCCATTTTGTAGTCAAGCAGTCAAATATGTCTTTTACATCAATTGGTACAGATTAAGCATTGGAGCAGACAATCATCAGATCAAAGAAAAGCTGGTCAAGAATTATTGGGTTTACTCGTAAAAAATATTTTGTAGCTGCCTTGGACCTTGTTTATCGTGAAATTTTGGCAATATTCAATCTTCACAAAAAAAAGACGTTTTTAAAAAATGACAATTATGAATTAAAAACCCATCATTATTACCACACAGGAAAAATTGAAAAGGCTGACGCTTTACTTCAAAAGATGTCTAAATTTATAACCGATTGATTAAATCCAATTAAGGAAGGGAACCAGCTGCTACGAAATAATGTACACAAGAATGCCCTTCTGCCGAAACTACAAAAGCGTTGTTATACTCGACGCGCCGAACAGATTCACCAAACACGGAAAACACGGATACAATAATTCTTCTTATTTTATGATTCCATTGATTTCAAACATAGGAATTTTGATTAACACACAAAAATTTTTATTTTTTGTATTATGGATAAGAAAAATCGAAATGAAAAACAAAACATTGGGTCCATTCAGTCATAAAATAAGACGAATTGTTTCCGCAATTGGTGAATCTGTTCGGCGCGTCGAGTATAGATGTGTTTCAAACTGGCTGGCGGATGTATGAAACAAAAACAGTCCAAGGGCTCTGGTAAAAAAAAAACTACAAGTATCGACGTATCTTTGACTTAGCTAGAGAATGAAATTATGATATAATGTCATTGTTAGCATTTGAATTGACTTACGAGAACATTCTTTTTGAAGAAGAAGATGCACAGAAGATGAAAATGCATCCAACAAATCCAGTATTTTAGAAGAGCTCTACAAAACTCTTGGTGAGGAAAATTTCACATTATCGGGAAACAATGATAAATTTTGTTTAATGGTAGATGCTAGAATGGAACTGCGAAAGCTAAACTGGAAAAACCTAAAAACTTTTAAATATTTCGCTACTGAATTATGTAACCTTATTAGCAGAACACTAACGGGAAGGCTTAATAGGGTAGACTTTGTATTCGATAGTTATTTAAAACTATCACCGAAAACAAGAGAAAGGCTAGGCTAATGACGAGTGAAATTACAGAAGATGTTCCTTTACCTGTTCCAGAACAAAAGTTTTGGGCTCTACTGAAAATAAAATTTTGCTTCAATCCTTTCTTCGCTCATTTATTTTAAAAAATGGTTACCAATTCTGGCCTGAAGTTCAACTGATTTGCAGCACTACAAATACTGAATATTTCCAATCAACGTTATCATCTTCCAAGTTTTTAAATATGTCACAAAAAAAGAGATAGAAGAAGCTGGCATGAGAATAATGGTTCACATAGCTCAGGCAGTGTGTGATAGACATGAAAAAATATGTATTTTGTTGTCAGATACTGATATTATAATCATGGCATGATATCATTTTAGAACATTTGAAGCTACCGGAATAAAGGTAAAACCTAAACCTGCAGCATTGGTTTTAATATTTATTTTGCTTTAATTTTTTTTACAATTTTTGGATAAAAGCAGGAGCAGTAGCTACAAAACCGAGACATTCTATTACATGTTCTGGCTGGTCGTTGTGGAACAGAAACTTATTTCGTACTTCCGGCACTTTACCACTTAACAGGTGCGGATTATACTAGCAAAGTTGGCACAAAACGTGTTGTTCTTCATGCCGAACCAGAAAAATGTCTTCTAAACTTTGCACAAGGTATACCTACCCATAAAAATTATACCCCGTATATGTACTTATTTTGATTGATATTTTTTAGGGTTATCCGAAACCGAAATAGAGAGTTCTGTTCGACATGCAGACGGGTTTTTGGTAAAAGTATACCGCAAGAACAATTCTTGCAATACATTTAATTGTCTGAGATATTGGATTTATCATCACCAAAAGACCGTCTCTCTAGGAAAGTTACCACCCACTACTTCAAATATTAGATTCCTTATTTTACGGGGTTTCTATACTGTTTACAATCAAACTCATTGTTTGGAGAGAACACAAAGTCTTCTTGATCCCCTTGTTTTTGGATACAAAATCGAGAACGGCTGCCTCTTACCAAAGTCTGTAACGAACGTTTTTCCTCCAACTGAAGAGCTTGTACCAAGCTGCACTTGTTCGTAATGTTCGCGGCAAAATAGTTGCGGCTGTAGAGTTGCTAGTTGGTGTGTTATTCCTGTGTTGTCAAGTGCACTAATCCCTACAATGAATAAATCTAAATATGTTTAAATAACTGAAAAATATAATTATGTATTCACAAAATTTTACCTGCATTTTTTTGATAAATTTGGACTACCCTGTAATATGAAATTATCCTACTGATATATTCTCAACTTCATATTACAATGATAAAACATTAAAAGCTATAGCTTAAGTAAATAAAAAACTTTTATGTGTCAAACCATTTTAATTCCCTAGTTTTAGCAATAATAAGATTCTTAATAAGTACACCTTAGACAACATAATTCCGCAAAAACATCGCGGGGACCTCTCAAAAGCATAGAATCTTACCTAGCGTATGGAGTATATCGGTAGAGAGTAGTTTTTCATTATTAAAATGATTAAAAACTTTTACAAGAAATACCATTTCACAAGAGAGACTATCCTGTATGACTGTTACCTCACATCATAAAGAACTTATGTTGGAACTCAGGGGGTAACATTATTTTTATGAAAATATCATTGATAGATTTGCCTCCCTAAAGAGTCGAGTTGTTATAAAAAAGCTATAGTATGGTGTAGATTGAAACTAATTTTGACTTTGCTTCCCACTTCGGTGTCACAAGCTGAGTTTTTCAGCGATTAAAGTACATGATAAGATAACTCTTATTCCGGATGTACATAATACAAAATTAGACTGCGCAAAAGGGCACTATCATCAAAAATCGAAATATTGGAACCACCGTATAGAGATAAAAATAATTATTTCTTTAAATGAATTTTAGCCGATAAAAAGTATGTTTTAAACCGTTAAAAGTATTATTCATATGCCCAGACTTTTAAAACAATATTCAGTCTTCTAAAATTTGCAAAATTTGTTTATTGACTTTCCCAAATCTAAGGATGTCGGCCATAGATGAGCAGCTGGTAAAGGAATAAGCTTTGTAGATTTTCGTGTCGAATTGGTGCAGTGAATTAATCTACTTCGAAGCTGCCGTAAGTATTATTAAAGAATTATAAATAATATTTTAAATGCGAATATGTTTGTTTGTTTGTTTCTTACGCTTTCACGCATAAACTGTTCCGATCATCATGAAATTTTGTACAGATATTTTCAAGGGTATAGTAAAGAACATAGGACACTTTTAGCTTTTACTCGCGGCTTCCCGCGCCTTGATTTTTACGGTTAGTTTTAATCCTATTTTTTAATTCCTTTTTAGGTTATATTTGTAAAACGTTTTTTTCTTGATTTTGGGCATGCCTTGGGTTAGTTTTGGTTAGTTTTTGTTTGTTGCGGCCCTGTAGCGTGCGAAGCGAGCGGAAGGCTATGGACATTCTAAAGTAAACGTTATTGATTGACGAGTTCGCTGCTTGTTAACAAAGTATATTATACGCGCCGAGTCCGCATCCGACTTGGCAGCCGATTCGGCAAAAACCGCTGTGTGTGTCATGGCTCTTAGTGGTTGTCTATATTCAGGTGTCACGCGGCGTAAGGTGGCATTAGATTTTCATGTGGATGACCTCGATATAGGATATGTTTGCACATCAGTGTCTCGAGTACTAGCAGACTCGCTCAATATTTTTTACTTGTTATTTGAATAACTATGCTATCTTAGCTTGTGCTAAATTACTTCCTCGAACTCACTACTACTTTTAGCATCTGAAATTACTTTTTGTATTGTTTCATTAATAATATCAATATTTCATCTGAACTTGTATCCGTTGTGCTGTCCATTTTAATTTGAACTCTGTTTAAAAAAGTATGCAATATTGTATAAATAAATAGTTACCCTTTAAAAAAATAATAAAAAAGTCATTGCTTAGGACTATAAGTATGCATAACATATTAAAATTTCGTGTTCCAAGTTTATTTTATCCTGAGTAGGCTATGACTGGATTGTTGACAACAGTACCCAACAATATAAACAAGTATCAGTCTTGGCCTACTCAGGAACATCTTATATTTGAGTGAAATTTCCCTCGGTCCCAGTGTAAAACATGAAAAAATATGCAATAATTAAAACATTGACCTCTAATTTCCAGACACCCTGTTTGTTGCATCAACAAGCATATTGCCTTGGCGAGGTTTAACAACATCCCTATTTTGATACCATTCTGCTCTTAGATTATCGCAACAAAATCTCCCTAATTTGCTCTATTACCTTGTAAAGACATAAGAAAAACTTTTATAAAGAATGCTGTTTTCGCATCTAGGCCGTCCTTTTTTGTAAAATGAATGGTATATTTAAAAAAATACCACTTTTTAACCAAATTTTTGCACGGCTGAAATTAAATAGAGATACTTACGTTTAAAGTTATTTTCGGCCATTTTTTAAAAATAATTATAGAAAAATACTCTCCACAAAAACTTTATTGTGCATTGGATCAAAAATGAAGTATTTATTTTATATGGTGGTATCAATATCTCGATTTTCGATGATAGTGCCCTTTTGCACAGTCTAATTTTGTATTACCTCCGAAATAATGGTTATGTTATTTATTATGTACTTCAATCCCTAAAAAATTCAGCTTGTGACAAAAAAGTTGGAGATAAATCGTTTTTTAAAGAGAATATCTTCGTACATACACTCACTCTACTAATAGCCCGAATGAAGAAGATGTGTGCCGGCTGCCGGCTTTCCGCCCAACGCTAAAAACGTGCCGGGCGTCGAGCCAATGTCTGCTGGCTGCCTGACGTCACTGTTACCATGGCAACGCGCGATCAAGTGCATATGAATACTGGGCGACTGGGCCTCATCATCGGCTGACGAGAATCGGTTAAAAATATAATAGTATGGTCGGTTAAGCATGTTTACATCGTATGCAAATGAACTTGGTATAATGAAAAATTATATTTATATTATATTTAAATTAATATATACATAAATATTTTAAGGTTTTAGTTTAGTTGTTCATTATTTTGGTGAAGAGGCTCTCACCTACTCCACCCGACGAGCCGTAACTGATATATACGAAATCACCCGGTCTTTACGTACAGCGTGTTTCATGTATCATTGACCTCCTAGTATCTTCTTGCTTCTGAAAATATTTATACCTTCAAAAATGCTATCGTATGTACAGGGTGGCCCATTTTCTATTATATTACGGGGTATCTCACTTACGAGTAAAGATAGAAAGTTGCGGTTTTCGCAATAATATGCTACTTTTTAATGAAACGAACGATGGTAGGAACAAAATGCTCATAGCCCGCTGAGATACAGGGCGAAATTAAAAATAATGTAGTTGAAAAACATATCGCAAAACTAAAAACTAGAATCCAGTGGTTTAGTCAGATTTTTGCTGCAAGCTGTCATTTTTTAGCTATAAATCATTTTTTTATTTCTTTACGGAACACCCTGTATATTTTTCTTACGTTTGATTGGAAATTTTATAAGCTTAACAAAAATATTCATGATGTGTATTTTAAATAATAAACCTAGAATTCATAATTTCTTAAATGTGTTCCTATATATATACAACATTCTTGGTGAGAATAGTATAAGCCTAATCCAAAGTTTACATAATTAAAAATATAAGTTGGTACACTAAGCGCCAATTCAATGAAATCGTCATATAAAAGGCGAGCCTAGGACGCAACGCGACGGTAAAAAATGTAGGGGGTACTGAGGCAATAAGAGCTGAGTTTGACGCGATTTATTTTGGTCAAATCGCTATTGGGAACATAGAGTAAAATTTCCCGCTTTGTAATTAATAAATGGAGGAATTTAAATAATGAAATATGTTTTCATTCAAATTTTTAAAAATATATTTTATGAAGTCACAAAAAAAGATGAAAAGATAAAGGCCTTTTTCAGCATATTTTAAAAAAAATACGGTAAATACGATTGCATATTTAAATAACATTTGTAAAATATATTATTTTTTACTTCAAGAATGAATTTTAATACCCCGCGCAAAAATCTTTATTTTAATTTATTTTGGGGATGAACTACATCATAACTTTGCAAAACTTTACAAATTATTTTGGAAAAAGTTTTGCAAAACTAATTGTCTAAGTTTTAGCAATTTCTATATTTCGTTAATTTTACCACAATAACTAATTAGCACAAAATTTAAAGTAATATACTTTTAGATAAACCTATATTTGCACCCATCTTACATTATTTTCCAAATGCACAAAATCGGATTAAAAGTTACCCTTTTTAGTTGGTAACACGGTTGATGGAACAGCATATGAATGTATACAGCTCTTAGAAGAATTTGCAAAACATATACATTACAATGCAAACCACACATTCTAGTACGGCTATGACGTTACATGTGCATCATTCGCATATTTGTAGGATCCTATAAATTCTAAGGCACTTTTCCAGGCTCGACACCTGCAAGTTTTTTTTTATTACATACTCTATTGTACTCACTATATATCGATATTAATATTGAACATTGATGGGAAGTAGGACAAATTTAACTTGTAAGATTTGACCCAAACATACAAGTGAAGTTAAATAAAAGCTTATAATAAACTAATACATACCTACCCTTTTGGGCTCCTAAAGAGCGATATATTGTCTGCCATTCGTCTTTCACAATCAACTGCTGAACAAATATTTCGATTTTCGACTAGACATTTTACTCAGAAATCCACCAAAAACAAACAGCTATTTTTGAAATATCACCCTATACGCCGGACCGTAAACAAATTTAAAATAAACTTAAATTACCTAGCTCTCCACTGTAAACTGGCACCAGTCTACCGGGCAGGCGGGAGTGGCGGAGTGGAATTTGACGATGGCGCGGAGTGAATCAACTTATATTTTTAATTCTGTAAATCAGAATTAATCATTTGTATACCCCTGCCAAATTTCAAGTTAATATCCCTAAAATCAAGAAGTGATAGGGGTCAATCTGATTTCATGGTCACCCGGTATAAGGTGCTCCATAAGAAAGTTATATTTTCTTGGGCAGCCGGTATATCTTTGAAGTTACAAAATTGTTATTAGCATATAATTACGGGAAAAGTTCATAGCATTTTAAAAATATGATTTTTTAAGGCGTCAAAAGATAACTGGGAGGTTAAAGCTGGATTTATAAACTTACGCCCGCTACCGTGTTCACCGAGACTGGCGTTCGCTGTTCGCTGGCAAAAAATAAGCTTTTATCAACTCATTGCTCGCGTTGTCAAATTGATATCCTTAAATTTGGAGGTTATATTTTGTAAATGTTCAAAACATTTATTTATGTATTCATTTTATTCGAAGCTAATAAAATGTATGCTTGTCACTCATTTTTTACCAAGCTACAGATTTCACCGAATACCGAATATGGAATGTACGAGGAATCTTAAGCGATCAATCATCCAATTCAGCTGTTTACGTGCCGAATCACGAGGAAATATTTTAATTTGCGACTGATCAATTTGCCAACGTTCGACAACATGCCAACGCGAAACGCAAACTTATAAGCTGCGAGCGGAGCGCATGACTTTATAAATCCAACTTAATTCTACATGAAACTTCCTGACGTCAAGCCTGATCAAAATTGTATACTCTGTATTCTACCAAATTGTGATATAAGAAAATATCCGATGAAATTTAGGATAGATAGATAATCAAATGGGTAATCACTTCTAACTGCCAGCTCTCTATATTCTTTCTCCAGACATTTTGTGGTTTCATACCGCGGCAAATTTAATTTAATTAATTACCCACTTCCTTATTTTCCGCTAGGAACATATTTAATATTTTTCTACCTCTTGTTTCCATTTCCCAAAACGATCAGTTTAGCCTTGTAATGAAGATCACGCGAATTTACGAAAAAAATGTGTGTGCTTAAGACCAAACGATAGAAGTGAAAACTTCAACAAGCGGGGTCATCGTTTGTCAGAAGTTCGATCAGAATCTTCGTTGCAGAGATACGGACGAAAACGCTTTTCCCCCCAAAATCCCCCATTAAATTAGAGCCTCGGTCCCTCCGTATGGTCTAAGGCCCCCCATAGGGCGCACCTACCATAAGTATTTCGACCCGGTACCTCTTCCCGTCCTTCCGAAATTAAGTGTTTAAGTTTTTCCTTCTCCCCTCCCCTGGACAAAGGGGGGGGGGGGTTGTACATTGGTCCAGTTTTCGTCCACGATCCTCTTTTTACCCCGGCTACAACCCCTGAAAATTTCAGCCCTCTACCTATACGGGAACGGCTTTTCCCCAAAATTCCCCCTTAAATTAGAGCTCCGGTCCCCCCCCGTATGGCCTAAGGTGGCCCCCCATTAGGCGCACCTACCAAAAAAATTTCGACCCCGTACCTGTTCTCGTTCTCCTGAAATTAATTATTTAAATATTTCCTTCCCCCCTCCCCTGGCTGGACCGAAGGGGGAAGGGAGTTGCGGGGTCCCGTTTTTATCCAGAATCTTCTTTTTGCCCGTGGTACATCTTCTATAAATTTCAGCCCTCTACCTATACGGGAACGGTTTTTCTCCCAAAATCCCCTCTTAAATTAAAGCTCCGGTCCCCCCGTATGGTCTAAAGTGGCCCCCCATTAGGCGCACCTACCATAAAAATTTCGACCCCGTACCTCTTCCCGTTCTCCTGAAATTAATTATTTAAACATGTTCTTCTCCCCTCCCCCCTGGCTAAACGGGGGGGTTACGGGGTCTCATTTTCGTCCAGGATCTTCTTTTTACCCGGCTTCATCCCCTGAAAATTTCGGCCCTCTAACTATACGGGAACATGCCAGTAGAAGGAGCGTGACGCGTGACGTTACGTTACATATTTGAGCTTGACGGCTCGGTCTCATTTAACACCCACAATAAAACAAAAAACGGGCCTAAAGTAGTTTACACTTCAAAAATGGCGAAATAGCATGTTAAAACTCCTGTTTGTTGTGGCGTCCTAGACACAAATCATTAGTGTTAAGTGTGTGTGACCAGAGGGCGCCACCCCATTAGGTAGCAAACGTTGTCACAATTTGGTTCAGCGTATGCAGAATAGAGCCCCTATTGTGGCGTACGACACACTGATTAAGTTTCTGCCATGTCTTCAACCGTAGCGCACCACTTTCTAGCGGCAGTTCTGCGAACTATCCTCATTGGCGCAGTATATTCAAACCGGCACACAAAACAGATTTGTAGCCAATTTATGGCTACTTTTGCTGTGACGTCCGAATGTGTGTTGCCACAACTAAAGCATACGCCACAATTGAGTTTAATGCACACACAGGTTGCCACAGTTAATGCGGCACAAACACACACACATACATACACATCAATCACACATAACAAATGGCAACAAACGCAATCCATGGAAAGCAAAATTTGAATCTACAATTGGTTCATTATACAGAAAATTGTGATTAAGATACACCTAGAAAAGTCTTGTAAAAGCAGATTTTTTTTGAAAGATATATTCCCTACATGTTTTGCTGAACTTATTACGGTTTCTTATATTTCTTATGTCAGTGGGAAGTAGGTTATAAAATTTGGCCCAAGATAGTCTATAAATCTTTGATTTAGGTTTTTATGACTCATTGGAATTTGTAAATTTTGCTGGATCCTATTCCTTGTGCAATGCTGGTGATTCATAAACTTTCTTAAAGGCTCTTCCTTATGAATATATATACAAGATGCCAGAATATACAATGACCTCACACTAAACACATCAACATTATACAACAAACATGTTGGATACCTCCTCTCTTTCTTATATATTATTTTTAATATTGTGTTTTGTATCACATTAAGTTGTCTCAACGCATTTTCACACAAACCACCCCAGACGACAATACCATACCTAATGAGAGATTCAATCAGCGCCTTATACACTGATATTACTAGTTTTTTGGTAAGGATTTCACGTAACAGATAAAACTTATGTATTAATTTTCTAATATTATTTTTCAATTTTAGGATATGACAGTCCCATCTTAAATATTTGTCGATTACAATACCCAGATATTTTGTATTTGAAACTTCATTAATATTTTCTGGAAAGGTTTCAACTGAGATCCGTGAGAAATGAGGACGGTTCGATGCCGTTATAGAAAACGCTATATAATGTGTTTTTTTCAAATTTAGTGTTAGCTTGTGTGAGTCCAACCATCTTTTAACCTTCAATAATCCCAATTCCACCATTCTCCGCACACCATCCCAACTATCACCAGAGAAATGCAACACAGTATCGTCGGCATATGATATTACAGTTCCATTGATGTTCAAAGACAAAAGAGAGTTTATATAGGTAATAAATAATATTGGACCAATTACTGTTCCTTGGGGAATACCAATTTGCATGTCCATAGTGTCGCTATAAGAGTCCCTGATTTTAACCATCTGTTTTCGCCCTGTCAAATATGATTTAAAAGTTTCAAGAGCTATTCCTCTCACTCCATAATTTTCCAAAACCTCAAGAATTCCACTATGTGACACCGTATCAAAGGCCTTAGCCAGGTCCAAAAATACTGCTATGCTCTTTTTTCCGGTATTTAAACTATCTGTAATTTCTTTTATAAGTTGAAACATTGCATCACAGGTACTAACTCCACCAACAAATCCATACTGACATTTTGATAATATTCCGTTTTCATTTAAAAACTTTAGAAGCCGTTCTTTTAGGCATTTTTCGAATATTTTTCCAAAATTATTAATAAGGCTGATGGGTCTATAATTATTTATATCCTTTTTGTTTCCGTTTTTATGAATAGGTCTAACAACTGTTGTTTTAAAGTGAGATGGGACTATCCCAGTCCCAAAAATTAAATTTATGATATGTGTGAGTGGTGTTAAAATTTGTAAATGTACTTTTTTTATGGACTTAGTTGCAATGTTATCTAGACCCGGTGCACTATCGTTTTTTAATGAGTATATATGTTTTATAATTTCACCCTGACTAGCAGGATAGAGAAACATTGAAGAACCGGGAGTAAAGTTTGGTTTTGATCTGTCAACTTGCGGAATTCTGCTTGCCATATCAACTCCAACACTAGTAAAATAATTGTTACAGTAATCTGCCATTAATTTGTCTGATAAGACCAGGTAAAACAACTAAAGAAAACAAAACCTCAAATCTTTCAAAGTGATATTAATTTTGCAAATTGAATGAACCTAATTAATAATATGTGGGAAATAATCGTAAGAAAGATATATTCAGATGCATTGTATTAAATAATTACCTTATTAATAGGTTTAACTAATTCGTGCCATATCAGAATACATTAACTTTACCATATCCACGGATAAAATAGCAAATAAAACAAAACAAGCCCAAATCAATAATCAAATAAAAATGACATTGAATTTATAAAAGCATCTAAATTAGTTCTCATTAGTATTAGGAACATAGAACAGGGAAGGCTTGCCTGTAATAATTGCATAAGAAAAATATAGTAAGATAAATATTGTCTAATTTAATAACAATAAGAATAACTCAGTTATTTCTTCTCCATCAGTCTTCCACTCCTGGATATAGGCCTCTCCATACATCTTCCAAGTTTGACGATCTTGGGCTTTGTGGTAGTCTCGACCAACGGCTGACCTAACATCGTCTAGCCATCTTCTCTGTGGTCGGCCTCTGCTCCTTTTAGTTTCTCTTGGCCGCCAGTGGGTAACTTTGGTTGTCCATCTGTCACTGCCTTGTCTTGCGACATGTGCTACCCAGCTCCATTTAAGTCGTGCCACTCGTTCTGCCACGTCTGTAATCTTAGTTCTTTCTCGAATCTCCTGGTTTCTTAATTTGCCTCTTAACGAAATTCCGAGCATTGTACGTTCCATGACGCTTTGTGTTGTTTTTAATCTTTTTACACTCTTTTTTGTTAGGCTCATGGTTTCTAGACCATATGTAGCCACTGGTAAGATGCATGAGTCGTAAACCTTTTTCTTTAGGTTTATAGGTATACTGCAGTTCCCAGAGATGTATCGCAGTTTACCAAACCTAGCCCATGTGAGTCCTATACGTCTAGTAATTTCTGCTGTAACTTGGTTTTCCTAGTATGATCGTATGGCCAAAGTATGCATATTGGTTTACGCATTCGATAGCAATGTTGTCCAACGCTATATAAGAATTTGTTTTACTCATTATCTTCGTTTTTCCAGTATTCATTCTTAGTCCGACTTCTTTAGCTGCCGTCATTTCCATCAACTCCATTGAGTCGTATTCGCCTGTCCATTTTTATTTTCTTGGTGATTATTTTTTCGTTTATCTTAACGTGGAATGTCGCATTCTTGTAGATGTTTTTGAGTATGGTGGAGTATCTTGAGTCTATTCTTGCATTTACTAGAGATTCAAAGATTGACCACGATTCAATCGTATGGAAGGCTTTGTGGAAGTCGATAAACGCCAGATGGATGGGGACATTATAGTCGGTTGTCTTTTCAATTAAGTGCATCTGCTACGGAATCCGGCCTGTTCTGCTGGCTGGTAAAGATCAAATTTTTCTGTTGATGATTTTGGTGAATAGCTTGTATAGTTGTGAAACCAGTAGTGTCTGCTTCCACAACTCAGTTATTTAATGGATTTAAAATCCGTACTTACTTATTTCAGAATACAACAATTTTGCAAAAACTATACTTGGGCAAAACAACCACAAAAATAAAAGAATCACAAATATTCATGCATGTAAGCAAAATTTAAATTAATTGAGGAATTAAAAACGTATTATAAAACTAGTATTAATTCTAGCCTCGATTCTAGTCAATTAGTAGATAGAATAATGTAAATTAAAAAGTAGCATTAATTATGCAATTAAAAAGAATGAAAAACTGAAGTTAATTCTTGCTAGTTAGAAGAAACACAATGCTAATCTATAATAATTTGCAAAACGCATTCATAAGAAAAATAGGTTTAGATAAAGTTGAGGATAAAGTATATAGTTTTAAAAGGACTGAAACTCGAGCTGAAACTAGTCTGAGTCGCGTGTTTTGTTTTGAAATGTTTTCTGTGGTTTCCACTAGACGAACAGTTTTCATCATGGCTTCTCCAGACGATGTATTTATAATGACGAGCGGTTTTTTTTTATAATCAAATCTTCTCAGCGAAAGCAAAAGAGAAAGTAACTAAGATACTGTATTAGATCATTTAATAGATTATGGAACCGATAAAATGATGGCAGATTTCATAAATGATGACATAGGAATAAATGGAGAACTGAGGTCACCGTTTCATAATTTTGTAAAAATGTCCAATCACGAATTTGGGAACTTGTTCAATGTACTGGGACCAAAAATTAGCAAACAGAATACAAACTACAGACCAGTTGCTTCTTTTTTGATGTCGCTTGTCTCTAACCGTGTCCACTGTGGGAACTCTGTTTACAAAAACACAGACAAAATATCGAAACCTTTTGATCTTTCCGCCTGCCGACGGGACATTTCGTATTTGACGAAAACAGTCGCTGCCGGCGACACAGTCTCCAAAATGTTAATTATTTTGAAAAAAGTTTTTATTTTATCGAAATCAACAGAGTTGCTGTTTTGTTGTGGTTTTGTCCGTTTGGTGGAAATCCGCCTTAACATACAGCCTGCAAAACACATGCGTTGTTTAATGTTTACGTTTGTAAGGTCACAGATACCGCCTGACGACTCCTAGGCTTGCGCGCGCAACACAAATACATGCGTTGTTTAACGTTTACATTTGTAAGGTTTGCATTAGAATGCCTAACCTTCACGCATAGACCTCCGCTCGCTTCGCTGGCTACGGGGGCGAAGCCACCAAAAACTAATCAAAATTAAACCAAGGCATGCGCGAAATCAAGAAAAAACTTTTTACAAACGTAACTAAAAAAAAACATGTCTTGCCACTGGAATCGAACCTGGGACCGCCGGCGGCGGCGTCGTATCACAAACGTAGCATATAACCTACTAAGCCACGAGGCTCGCTGAAAGCAATTCTCTGAACCATAAAGACATGTAAACTGTGTTTACCTGCTAATCTTTTGTTTCACGGGCCTCGAGGCACACACATGTAGTATCGCGATGCTCGCTGTTCTATTTTACGCGCGCCTGTACAAATTCTTATGAGAACAGAGAGTGTGGCCCAGGAAACCAGAAGTTAATGTTAGCCCAGCATTTTTCTTTTTATTTTATTTTAGAAAAATTATGTCTAAAAGCAAACACCGCTGATGCGGCCTCCAGAGTATATTTGATTTAATGGGCCGCGCGACACACAACACTTGTCTCATAAAAAAGTGAACAATAGAAAAATATTACAGACTTTTTGAAAAAATCGGATTGCTATACAAAATTGATGCCAAATAGAAGCAAAAACTACAATAAAAAAAAGTTGGCCTGGGAACTAGATTTTTCTCTCTTATTGTAGCGCTTAACGAGTAGATGTTCCAATCTAAGCCCTTAAAAACGGGTAAATTTCTAAAACAAAAAAAGTATCCCAGATAGGAAGAAATACGTTTTTTTGTACCAATTTTTTTCTCACATTAATCAAAATAAATATAAAAAATTTTTTGTGATTTCTAGAATTATATCCAAATTTGGAGAAAAGTTTTAACGCCCTGAACACTTCCAGCTATATTCGTTCAAACGAACGGTACCTACCTCTTTTAGTTTTCGAAATATATCTCTTTGAATTTCTCCTTAAAAATAATTGCATGCACTTAACTATGTTGGGGTTTGGAACCTTCGGCAACATGCACTAAAACAGAGCTTTATCCACAATACCGAAACAGAATTTTTGCACTCGACGCGCGTTTCGCTAACCATGTTAGCATCATCAGGAGATGATTCAGTCTTAATCATCTCCTGATGATGCTAACATGGTTAGCGAAACGCGCGTCGAGTGCAAAAATTCTGTTTCGGTATTGTGGATAAAGCTCTGTTTTAGTGCATGCACTTAGTTTGGCCAGCAGTTACTACCAGAAATAGAATTAGTCATAAATAATAATAATTCAGCTCAGGGATATATTCTAACGTGGCAACCGCGCGCCATTTGAGGAGAACAGCTGACCGGGACGCTAAAACGTAATTTTATTGTAGTGTTATATATTTACCTCAAAAAGATGAACTGCAGGGGAACCAGGGAAACTCAACGAGGTTCGAACTAATTTCACGAATTTCCACTAATAAAAT
>JAEQML010070625.1:0-16661 GCA_016904865.1 Pissodes strobi | reverse complement strand
GGCGCGCCTTAAAACTAAAAATGAGTCACTGACTATTATTTCCGTCTTGAACTATAGTTTCCATATACTTTGATAATAACATCGAACATAGAACTATGGAAATGAAGCCTAATCAAGTTACAGGTAAAACAGTATTAAAATATATGATACCCTAAAAATTGCTCTAGCTAAAATAAAGTATAATGTTGATGATATTGTAAGAACCAGCAAACATAAGGGCGCATTTTGCATAGGTTATAAAATGAACTAGCCGCCTGATTTATTTAAAATTGATAAAATTAACCTAACAAGTCCGGTTACCTACCTTCTTAAAGATCTCTATGGTATGTCTATCGAGGTATGTTTTTAAACAGTTGCAGAAAGCACATAGCGGCTAGGATTTAGCAACCCTACATAGATAGATGAGAATAATTTATTAAGTTAGTTTAAATAATAGATATAGTTCTAAGTTATTGTTTATTGTTTATAGACCTTAATCTATGAATAAAACACATTTATTAAATATAAATATTTTTCTTTTGGTTTTATTTTTTAAAATGATATATTCATATGTATACAACATTAGTATATCCGTAATTAGAAAGTTCTCATCATTTTATCAATACCGCTCAAGACATTATCATAGTTACAATGCAATATTTCTAACATACAATAAGATTCAACTGAGGTAGAAATTGTACAAAATCGACTAATCTGTTCGGAATACATCGGGAAATAGCTAACAAACGAAGATAGCCATACATTAGATAAATAAATTATGCGGTTATTTCTTACAATCTTAAGTAGTCTACTATCACGCTCACAAGGAATGTTAGTTAAGGTGAAATTAGCTAATTTTAATACATTTTCACATAAATATCCTTCATCATTGATACTCGGTTTCAAGTTGATGTTATCCACAAAGTCGGTCCAGTATAGGTTTGGGAATGATATAGTAATAATATCACATACTTGAGGATTACTGTATGCGAACCGCCCAGATGGTGAAAAATCTCGAGCTAGACTAAGACTTGATGAGATACGAATTGGAATATCTGATAAGGTAACAGCAACCTCATTGATTAAACAACGCTCTGCATCTATTTTTTTCCACAAACATCGAATTTGTGTTGTCTATAGTTGATTGATTCGATGATGGTTAGCAAGAAGATATGCTGTCAAACTCATATCCTGTCCACCATCATATTAGGCTACTAATATGATTCTAGCACGTTCATACCAGTAGAGGATGCAATGATTCATACATACGTATTAACAGAATAAAGTCTTCTTGAAACATAAGCATGGTTCTGTATGGAGATATCAAATCAAGCGCTATGTATCCATCTCAGCATTCATAGTTTAAAGATATGGAGTCACTTATTGAACAATCTTGCCTAAAATAACCATATCTGTCTGCTTCGATGTCTTCAGTGTTTATATATGTTTTCAAGAACTCTAAGAAACTCTGAAACTCTAGCACTGAGAAAATGATAAAAAAATATTACCCCAATTCCGTCGAATTAGCTTGACTACTTTTTCAGTTCTTCCTTTCACTTGACCTATGATAATTTGAAAATATTAATTTATGTTTTTATAACATGGTGATATGCTTCGAATATCACAACAGGTTCTTCTTCACAATAGGAATCCTGTGAATCTAACTCATCAACACTAGATAAATCAGATGAATAACCGAAATCGCTCAAATACTCTTGAGATTGCATTGTAAAACGAATAACTAATTCGGCACTACTTGTACAAACGCTGAAGCTCTAACACGATGTTTTAACTTGAAAAAAACTTGAATAAAACAGCAATAGCAATGCACTATCGACCCGAGGTTTTATACGCGCGGTAAAAGCTGCTTCCACTAGAACAAACCAATATTTCTCAATCAACTGATACATATTCTAAAAAAGGATATAGTAATCTGTGCAAATTTATTACGTTGCAATTTTCAGATATATTAAGCCATTTATTAATTGACAAGTCTTCGTTATGGTTTACAACTCGAACCAGTTCACCATTTGAATTAAGTCCTGCATTAATTATTGTTGAAGGGCAAAGGATTCTTAAAGAGCGCCATCAGCGGGCAACACATTAAGGCATCGAAATGCATAATATTTTCAGACTTATTGACCGATAATGCAGTGTATAATATCAACATTTTTTATATATGAAGACGTTAACATGGTGTCCCAAACTTATCGGATCTAAATAAAAAAAATCAAATAATTCAATTTTCCAACTCACATCACCTACGCATATATCTTTTTAACCTGATGCATTGCATGCCGAACTCTTTAAACTTTCAAATTTTTTGTCTTACGCGAACAAATTTATATGTTTGGCGAGAGGGGTAAAGCATGTCTTTGATAATGATATATAGCTATGATCATCTTTAATTTCCTGTATGTGCAGAAATTGTTTGCATTTACCTACTTTCAAATATATTGCAGGTGTTTTAGTTTAACTTTTAAACTGACTATGTGGTGAATTATATATTCGATATTATACTAAAGATAAGGTCACTGCTTCAGTCTGATATAAAGACTAAGAAAGCGACTCCAATCTCGCGGTTTTTGTGTAATGTTTCTTATTTGTATAAAACTTTCTTAAAAAATGGGTTATAAGAAAGTAGGTAGCACGTCTACATCATATTACCGTGGAAGAATAGTTTTACAACTATTTAACATATTTTCGCAGTAGAAACTTCACGACATAAAGCCGTATCAAGCAAAAACAATGACATTATATATGCATCTACATTTAAGTATATGCTTGCTTGATAGCCTCATAGATTTTCAAAACATACACATGTAACTAAAGGAAAATATGTTACTCATAGCGCAAAACACAAAGAAAGTGACTCTAAAGCAGTTTTACTTTCACTGTTTTGTGGAATGTCCATTATTTGTAAAGGTATATTTGAGGCATGCTTTCATGAGAGCTCCAAAGATTTTCAAAGCATAGACTCACAACTTAAAGAAAACCCGTTACTTGTGGCAAACCTTCTTCATTTGAAGCATGCCATGACAACTCCAAAGATTTTCAAAGCATACACTCACAACTTAAAGAAAATATGCAGCAAGAATAGTTTCGATACTAAGTGCTTTGAAGTCTTTACACAATTAGACTCTCTGCAGTTGCATTTCAACTTCTTCAAATGCGAATTCAGTCAAAAGCTGACTATACAGAGATTCAACCGAATTGTTTTAATAAGGTTTTATTAACTTTCGATTTAGCATCCGCATAATTTTTACGAGAACAAACATTTATACAGATGCCTCAGTGTATATAATTTTTAAGCCGACTATGTGGTTAATTATATTTTCAATATTATGTCAAAGATAAGATGCTTCAGCCTGATATAAAGACAAAGAAAGTGACTCTAAAGCAGTTTTACCTTCACTGTTTTGTGGAATGTCCATTATTTGTAAAAAGTTTCTCAAAACGAGTAATATGAAAGTAGGTAACAAATTTGCATCATATAGGGAGTTTGAAAGTACCTTATGGCTGATTATAAGACCACAAATAGCGAGTTTCGCATATTTTTGTGAATATTACCCATATCGACACACATCTATAGCTGTCATGAACATATTTGAGGATAAAATTGCAGCAAGTAACTAACCTAAATTAGAAGATATGTCACAAATAGCAAAATATCGGATTTCCTCAATTTCCACCAATATTACCCATGTTGAGACACATCTATCGATGCCATGAACATAAGACAAAATTACAGCAAGTAACTAACCTAAACGAGTAGACATGTCACAAATAGCAACTACAAAAAAAAATAAGAGCTGTATAACAGTAGATCTAATAACACTAATAAAAAATTGGATAAAATCACAATTTATAATTTTCATTATAATTATATGCTAAAAAAACTTTTCAAACTGCACAGCACCCTCCTACTGATACTGATCGCCTTATATATGAAATGAAAAATACAGATGTTTATGATGTTATGCAAAAAGACTGTTCTCAATATTTTGATACCTCAGACTATCCAATTGATAATATTTACAACACTCCTCAAGTTAATAAAAAAGTTCCAGATATGATGAGACATGAGAATAATGTACGAAAAATGACGCATTTTATTGGATTAAGATCAAAAATGTATGCTATAGTTCGCCCAGCCATTGTTGACCCTCGAAACGCATGCAATTGCATGCGTTTCGAGAGTCAACAACGGCTGGGCGAAGTATACAAAACTGTTTTTCACGATTGAAAAATTGGAAGAATATCGAGTTAAATTAGAAGCAGAGAGGAAACAACGAGATGAGATCGACTATTATTTACGTAATAAAGGTGTAAGCATTTCTTCTATAATTTAAGTATAATTTGTAAAATTAGATATTTAACACTTTTATTCCTCTCTCAAAAATACAGCCATTTCTTGACGTATTTCTTTCTGCGTCGGCGGTCATCGGTTTACTTGTCAAACTTAACGGAGACATGTTTGTCGTTCCATTAAACGTGGTCCCCACGTCGGTCTGTTCTTTTGTTAATTATTTAATTGTGTGAACCTTTCAAAAAATGCAACGTGTAATTTAAATTTTGATGCGACCGTTGTCGTTTTGATGTAGTTCTGTGCCTCTTCGTGGATATGTCCTTTTGTTCCAACTGACAAGTGAGTGAAAAAACTTCCACCATTTGCTTTTAATTTTGCTTAAAAATCACAAAGGCAAAAAAATTCAACATTTTTAATTTACAGTTTTAATTAACATCTTTTATATCCTAATAAATTCAGAATTCAAAAATTCAAATTTAAAATTCAAATTTCAATTTTATTCTTGCCACAGTTTACATTACAACTCCATTTGCAATTTTTCATTTTTCAACCCAAAATCCTACAGCATTTACTGTTTTCCACTAATGGGTAGTTCTTTTACTCACTTTGCAGGTAACACTGATGATGGCTCCGGCCGAAAGCGCTCTATTACGCTAGTTTAGATGTCCTTTTGGATTAAATTTTATGCATGGAATACAAAAATTGTTTCATTTAATGTAACTTTTTGCAGATCACTGATTTTAAATCAGTATTCGGGTAGCTGAAACGAGTTAAAAACAACAAGAAACTCTTCAAAATTGCTGTACGAAAATGTTTTTTTATAAGTTTCAAACTCAGTCTGGCTATTTTTAATCGCTTTTGCAAAATATTGATTTTCCAATTTCTGCAATTTTTCATCACGACTTGGGCGCAATTTTACAGTTTTAGATAAATAAAGACAGTCAGGGAATATGATAGACACGGCATCTCGTTTTAGTCTAGAAATTTTTAAACCTACAGTTATAGTTTCGCCGGTTTTTGAATCCGTTGCTATAGAACTATTTATTATACATATATTCTTTGGCAAAATGTAACTCAGAAACCCTGTTGAATTTGGGTGGAGCAAAATTTTCCCTGTAAATAGCCTTCACCCATTTATTGGGTGGAAAACGAAAATCTTGTACTTACGGTCCATTTTTGTAATTGCCACGACAGGTAATTACGCAGCACGTGTACGGCACCGTAACACCGGTAAAACTCACTACAACACAAGAATCTCACAGTTATCACACAAATTATTAAATAAAAAACAAACACAAAGGCATCAAATTAACCCGTACGCGTGCCGTTCAACCCCGTAAAATAAACTAAAGCAAATGGCTGGCGCCTCGTCTCGCTGTCGTCGATTACTTTACAGGTGTTTGCCTCGTTATACCTACGTCACACGACTGAGACGAGAATGTCCCGCGTCCTTATTATTTCGATGTTAACGCCCTAGGAACCCTTCATTCCGCATTTCACAGACAGCAAAGATAACGAACCAATTTAGAATACATTTCTGCAACATAAGAGGCCTAAATACAAACATAAATTCGGTACACCAACATCTACAAGCAAATAGATCCCACATACAAACCCTTACAGAAACACAAGTATGTTCTACAACAACAACAACAGTAAACTACCCATATCCTGGTTACGACTTGCACACCCGATTTAGACATAAGTTCGGAATATGCCTTTTTGGCCGAAGCGACCTTTCATGTCACCGCGAGGAGATACTCGAACCGAACAACCTTGACGTCATGTGACTCAAGTTCACGGCCAAGGGATTGGCCAAGTTTATATGCTGTCTCTATCGCCCTCCGAGCGATAGAAACTATCACAGTTTTTTAACAACACTAGCTACCACTTTTGACTCAATACAGGTCGATATCCCCAATTCAGTAATAATCGTTCTGGGAGATTTCAATCAACTGGCTCAAACATCACAACAAGACAGACAACGAAGGTAGAGAGGTTGAAGCATTTGCCATCAGCTACGAGCTTACTCAACTTGTAGACGAACTAATTCGCGATGTGTCCACCACTTCTACAGAAGGATCCGCCATTGCCTCGCAAAATCTGGCATTACAATCCTGCAAACTGGGACGATCTAAGGGAGTTCTATCTAGATTTTCCTTGGCTCGACGACTGCTAAGGCACTGATTACCCGTCGGTCTGCTGCGAGATTACACAAGTAATCTCCTCAGGAATGGAAGCATACATCCCAAATTTCATCAACTTGCCGTCAAAAGGAAAGCCCTGGCTCGACAGAAGATGCGAAAGAGCTGTAGGTAGGAAACAGCAAGCCTACAAGTACTGGTAGCAAAATCAGACCGCTGAAGATCGCAATTATTTTGTCAAAGCGAGAAACGAATACAAACGTGTGATCGACGAAACTAAGGACAAACACAATCAAAGAATCAGGAATAAACTTTTGCATTGTCCCAGTGGCTCCAGGAATTTCTGGTCGGTAGCAAATGCAGTAAATAATAACTTTACAAAAACGTCTCTCCCACCTTTGACAGACGAACGTGGCATCACGGCGACGACAGCCAAGGAAAAAGCAAAATGCTCGCTAAAATGTTTTCATCGCACTCGACTTTAGATGTCCCTTAAGACTCTCCCCACCTTATCGAACATCAACACTACAATGGCAGAAGTCAAGTTTCATCACCGTGATATTCGTAAAATCCTTAAAGAACTGGATATGCAAAAGGCATCATCACCGGACGAAATACCTGCCATCGTGTTAAAGAACTGCGCCAACGAACTAACACCCGATTTTCAGACTTTTTTTTCTGTCTTGCCGAAAAGGATATACCAGTCTTCGTGGAAAGTCGCTCGAGTGCAACCGGTTCCGAAAAAAGCAAGAAAACCACGCTCTCAAACTATCGTCCAATTGCCTGTAGTCAATCAGCAACTACTCAAGTACCATAGAATAATTCGCGATAATCAATACGGCTTTCGCAAAGAGAGATCGACAGAAGATATATTGGCCTGTGTCACTCATATATGGAGTAGGGCAGTTGAGAACTACGGAGAGTCTCAAGCGATTGCGTTGGATATTTTGAAGGCATTCGACAGTTTGGCATGACGGATTGCTCAACAGACTGCCGTCCTTCGGACTGTCAGCCTTTCTCTGGGCTTGCCAGCTTCCTTAAGAACCGATCTCTGCACGTTGCAGTTGATGGACACATCTCAGACACATTCACCATTAAGCGGGCGCGCCTCAGGACCTAATACTTTCACCAACTTTGTTCCTCATCTATATTAATGACCTGCTGACCGAAATGAATAATCCTGTTTACAGTTTTGCAGATGACAGTACCCTTGTCTCACAGTTTAAATCAGAAAAACTTTTACCAGCGACTGAGACTTATCACCGCAGACAGGAGCAGAGTACAGCAATTAATCAAGACCTGGAGAAACTTCAAACTTGGGGCGACATAAATTTGGTCCAGTTCAATGCAGCAAAGACCCAAGCAGCCACGTTTACCAAGAGGGCCAATGCGGCACGGCGGGCCCTGACATCATTATGGCAGGATCGACCATTCCTTCATCCTCGTCAATCGGACTACTGGGTGTCTCGGTCAACAGCAATATGTCCCTGACATGACCACGTTGCTAACATCGCAAAATCAACCTCTCAGAAGCTGAGTGTACACCGCAGCAGTTGCTCTTGCTCTACAAAGTGCAAAATAAGACCGTGCTTAGAATATTGCTCACACATCTGGGGTGCCGCACCAAATCACACCCTAAAGCTGCTGAATTCCATTCAGAAGGGAGCTGTGCGTCTCATTGGCGACCCGGAGTTGCCCCGGAATCTGGATAGCCTGGAACCTGGAACATCGCAGACATGTGGCCGAGATGTTCACCGCTCGTCGAGCTTCATAGGATCGCCCTTTAGTGTGTGTGTCACTACCAAAAAAAAAAGGTAAAGTAATTTAAAATTTCACTTTTCGTAACTAGTTACGAAAAGTTAAGAGATGTGCTAAGTCAACGAGTTTTAAAAAATGTCACTTTAAATGTCAAAATTAGAAGAAAAAAAAACATACTAAGTTAAGTAGCCGACTGCAACAACAGACCGGGACGCATAATTATCGACCCTAATGCATTTCAGCGCGTCTTCGGAGCCGAAGCGACCGTTTTCTTGGAGCGTCGAGAAACGCAGCCGTGAAATTTCCTGCGTGCGGACTTGATCTGTCGCAGCGCGAGACGACTCCTTGTTCGGCTCGGTAGGTGCGGTCCTCTTCCAGAGAAGCCTTTCCGTTGTTCCGTCGATTCATGTAAAATTTGTTTTAAGCCGAGGCATTTACGGTGGATTTTGTCGGCTAACAACGTAGTGATTCCCGTATTAGCCATTGCGATTTGTTTTCGTTAAGTTAGTTCTGTAGATACGGAAAAAAACTCGCTAGGCCAGGATTTTTGGGATTGGCTTTTTTTCTGGTATAGGCAGACATTGTGGTACTTAGCGTTTTTTTATGTGCCGCGTAGTGTCGGCCTCAGTTTAAGAGGTAAGTTTCCTTTATTAATTGCATTTTTCGGGTCTTTATTAATTGCATTTTTGTAATATTTCGCTTTTCGTTCATATCGGACTCAATTTTAATAGCCTAATTAATTGGCATGACGTCATCATAATTAGAGATTAATTAGGGTTGATATAGTTTTTTACTACTCGGGTGGCCTAGTTTATTATTTAATGATTATTAAATTAACCGTTTTCATTCATATCGGACTGGATTTAATTGGATTGATTATTCAGTGTGATGTCAAGTTAGTTAGGTTAATTGAAGCTATTGTATTTGAATAAAATAGTCGTTGTTATTTATTCTTGGGATTTTGCAATTAGCCAAATTAATTATTTTATTTTATTTCCGACGAAATGTAATGTAGATTTTCGGTAATTTTAGTAGTTCGATTAACCCGACCTTTCTAAGGCGGTTTAGCAACGAGTGTAGGATTTAACCATTGATTTCTATTTCGCTTTATCAAGGACAACTATTTTCTACCGCCATGAATTTATTGTATTACCGAAGTTAGAATTGATGCAATGGGGAATTTTTATCTTTAATTTTAACTATTAACTTCTAGTGATTTATGTGGGTAGTTGATTACCGGGAAATTCGGTTGTTAATGTTTAGGTTATGCAGTTTTGTTTATTTTTAGTTTCCGTAGATACGGAAGGAACAATCCTATCGTGTTTTAATGCATTTTACATATTTTTGCGTATTTTCGTTCATTGTTGTTTACCGTATTGAACTTTATTCTCGATTTATTAAATTAAAGGTAGAGGCATGCCTTTTTTTATTTCAATAAGTCGTTCGAACCATTTATTTGCCAATTTCGTCTAGTACGATGGTTTTATTTAAGTATATTTTAATGCTTTTGTTTCGCTATGCGGTCCATACTTGAAATTTTCTCTTGAATTATTAATATTCGGGAAGAGTTATGCTTTTTATTTGATAATAATATTGGAGGGTCACTCAGACCATTTATTTGACAAATTTGTCTGGTATGATTTTTCATTAAAGTTTATTTTAGTGCATTTTGTTAGTTATTTAGATCTTACTTGAATTATTTTATCAATATGGTATGGATTTTATCTGCATCAGACTAGGAACGATCCATTTAATTACATTCATTTATCTTTTATATTGTACTATTGCTGTTAATTACTGCTTTCAACGATTAGGTACGTTTATTTTGCGGTGCCAAACTCGGTCCGAATTATTGGACTGCTTATTTCCTCTTTCTATAAGGCTATAATATTATATTTTTAACTGATGATGTCGGCTTCCCTTGGGCGAACCGAATCTATTTAGTTTTCTGCATAACTAATATTAAGGTTTAGTTGGAATACTTCGATTGGTCTAATATACAGTGATGCTCTTTTTCTCATTTATTCTTTGTTGGTTTTTAACTTTTGGTTCATTATTGAATTTGATTTAAAAATCGGTAATTTGAAATTCTGTTAAATTATTTTTTGAGAGTATATAATAGCAATCGGTTCACATATTGTTGTGACTCGTTACTAGGGAATGTTTCCATTCCTAGGGTCCTTCCACCGGGCAGGAATTTGGTTGTCCTTCCCCCGGGTGAGAATTTGGAAGCCTTTTCACCAGGCGGGAATGTGATGGTCCGCCTACCTGACTGAATTGCTGCAGTTTTGATTTAGGGGAACTGGCTTGCCTGGAGTAATCGTGCAATTCCTTGGACCACGAGACGTGTTGGACGTCGGAGGGTCGGCTACCCAGCTTGGTTCCGGAGCTAGCCGTCCGTGGTCACCTGACGGTGAAACCTCTATGCAAGCTAAGTGCTAAATTATTTTAGTTTTAAATCTTTGCTATGACATGTCTCTTTTTGAGTTGATAACCTAACCCACACTAACCCAAACTAACCCTCGTTGTATTTGCGCCCATTTTACTTTATATCTGCGGTTTACATGATCACGTTCCCTCGCGGTAGACCAAACTCAAGTTTTCTTTTACTTCCCCCTATTTCTCACTGGGGTTCTTAGGCATTTAAGTAGTGCCTATTTCATTTTTTTTTGACTTATCACTTAAATCTACATAGATATTTGGTCAACCACTGAGAAATTTTATATTCTTATTGCTATAGTTCATTATTATTAGATAGTTTAGTTTTTTTTTTGTTTAAACCACCAACCATTGTTGGTATCGCTCCTGAAGTTATATAGTAATATTTTGGCCTTCTCACTTTCCTTATAAACTTTTTGTATTTATCGTTATTTTTTAACAATTACCGTTGCTTATTTTGGATTTTTTCAAATAAAGAAATAGTTCGTATTTGCGGTGTTTCTATTTGGTTCAGCAATTTTATTTATCGCAACATTTCAGCTCTACTAGTTTTGGTGGTGGCCATCTTTTCTTTTGCGATTCTTACCGACAAGGTTTACCTTGGGGAGCGGAGGTCTTGCAGCAAGTTCCACGAATGACGCGGGGATCTCCAATTTGGTCCGTAACGAACTTTGTGGCGCCCAATGAACCTTTCTCCGGTTAACTGAGCAGCGGGCAAAGTGCGCGCTCACTTTACAACTTGCTACAAGGCCTTGCATTCCGACCTTGCCAGTGTTTATTTTAACGGAGGATATCTGGTCGAATTCGGTAAGTATACACTAATACTAATCTCGGTGGAACTCGTCATAGCTCCCCGAGCCTTGAACATCTTTTAATTTTTCTTTTGGGTAAAAAAAATATATAATAATATTTTTATTACACAGAAAGCGCGTCGCATCATTATAATGACTGATTTAAGAAAGGCCCTCACCAATAGATTTGAAAACAAGTTGAAATCTCTTGACGCGACAAGCAAGAATAAACTACAAAAATATTTTAATGCATTTTATCAATGATCTATCCAATCCATTGATCAATGGTATGACTTTTCTGAAGACAGTTGACACAGTGTCGTCGGCAAATTAAATTTAAAAATAAAATTTCCATTATTTTCAGATTTTGAGCAAATTATCGAAAAATTAACAATCCAGATTTACAAACCAATATGAACCAGCTTTTTGATGAGGTGAAAGTTATCAAGAAATTGAAAACGATCTTTTAAATTTAAACACACCAAAAAATGGCAAATCCTATTTAATCGTTTTAATAATACTGCAAACGTTTTTTCGTTAATTTTATTTTTGTTGAGCGTACCTGCCAGTTCGGCATTTTCTGAACGAAGAAAACGTTGTTCTGCAAACTTAATTCGTTGAGAGTTATTCTATTTTAATTTTAAAGAAAATTGCCAGGAGTTTTACGACTTAATAAAAAATAACAATGCTGTTTTGGAGGCAGCAAAATCGAATAGAAAATATTCATTCAAATTTAATTAGGCGATAGCAATTATTAATAAGTATATTTTACATTTTAATTTGTAAAAAAATAAGAAAATAAATTTTGCTTAAAATCAGAAACCTTATTTAGAGAACTTTATTCGCAAATAATAGTTTAAACAGCCTAAACAATTTTGATCTTAAAAAATCATTTCTAAGTAGCGATTTGTTAACGCGCGAAGCAAACACCACCCCCGGCCTCGTGGCACCCCTAATGATGATCTACCAGAATGAGCGAATTCCACCACATATTCCGAATAAAATGCCCACAGTATGGGCAATAGGGAAAGCAGTATTGAGTAAATGCCAATCAAACCTTTTTTGATTATGTCAATGTCTTTCAACCTTGGCTAAAAAAATTAAATTAATTTGCCCATTCATGACCACTCCAATCACTTAGCTCTTCCACTAAGCACTTTAAGGTCAAAAAATGGAACAATATTGATTGCTTTGCATCCAAATTACTCACATATTGCTCAGCCTATGGACGTGGCTGTTTCTTCTAACCTTAAAAATTGCACGGAGGGAAGTATAACGATGGAGAATAAATCACAATGGATTTAAAATAAAAAAAATATATATTTTGTTTCTTATCTGGAAAAGCGATATTTTCCTCAGTTAAACCAATACAAGTGCTTGCCAATGCTTTAGACAGGTATACGGCCATTCATTTCAGATGCCATAAGTATAAGAAATATTTTATGTAGATATGTTCTATATTGTTGTGGAGGATTCATGTTTATCTTACAAATGGAAAATAGAGCCGCATCGGATCTGGCTCCAGGGTGTAAATAGCACAAGTGCTAGTTTAGTGACCCTAACGAAGCTGAAAAACCTAAAATAAACTGGAAAACGGTCGACGTTTCGAGGAACAAATCTGCCCCTGTTGACAAAAAACGAACAAATCTAAAAATGAAAATGGTTAAAAAGCTCGTGCAAATTGTACATATAGGTGGTGAAAATGGCAAACATTTGTAAGATAAATATTTTATGGTCGAACAAGTTTGTAGACGTGTTTCAAACACACTTATTAATCCCATAGATTATAGTAACCTATTTTGAGAGGTTTATAAAAAAAGAAACACTGACATCGTTTCAAAATAATATTGGTGATAATTGGAATGGTGAAAAAAATAAGAATCTAACTATACTTCATAAGCTATAAAAGATAACAGTATAGACCAACATGTAGATGATAACGACAAGATATTGTCACTAAAGATCTAGTTCTCCCATCTAGAATTAATTTGGATGAAAATGCCATAGAAGATATTGTATCTGAAAATGGTCTAAAATCTCTCGCACTCGCGAATTTGTGTGGAAATGACATCACCCAAGACGTAATCACTATGATGTCTTCGAGTTCTGGAAAGAAAGAAAAAAATGAAGGAAGAGCGGAAGAGCTGGAAAAGGCAAAATGAGAGCGAAAATTGAAAAGGTAAGCAAAACAAAAATATCCAAACAACAATAAAGCATGTTAAAAGAATAGATAGTATCAAGTATAGATAGTTTTGCAGTCTGAGGAATTCTATTTCGAACCTGAACCGCCGAACGCAAAAATAGATTCCAAAGATCTTACGATTGGGAATTTTGCGATTCAAACTCAAAATCAATTTTATTTATGTCAATATACAAGGCAGTACTTACACACGTCAATTAAATTAATATAATAACACTTATACATCTAATACCTGATATTAAGTAATTAAAAGTTAAAATACAATGACGTTAATACCCAGATATACCATATTAAAATTAATTAAGTATACAAAATACGGTTAAAATATTATTTCAAAGGTAGACAATACGTGTAAAAATTTACAGTTTAAAAATTCCTTCCACATTGCAAGTTAAAATTTGTTTGACTTAATCCCCAAAGATCTTTTCAGGGAATTCCTTTAAAGCAATGGGCAAATGATTACAAAACTTGATGCCCCAGTATCTAGGACCATCCTAACACCTTCCCACCTGACAGTATGCGGGGACTAAGTTATTTTTATGCCTAGTATTATGGCTGTGAACCTCACCATGCACTCTGTAATTATTTTGGTTGCTTTATATATACATTAAGCAGTCAAAGATATATGAGATAGCTATGTTAGTATTGCAAGTTCCCTGAAGGCCTCTCGACAGTCCTCTCTAACTTCACAGTAGCAATCTGCTCTTCCATATTGACTATATTTCGTAAAGAATATATAACTTGCTTAGTCTTATCCTGATTTAGAAGTAGACCATTTGCGCCAAACCAGTCCTTTGCCTCCGACTGTGCAACCCCCAATCCTCTCAGAGCTTCACCCATTGTTCCGGCTGAGAAAGAGAGAGTTGTGTCATCCGCGAAGAGTGTGTAGTTGACATTATTTAAATCACCAAAAGGCGGATCATTTAGTATATTGTAAAGTATGAGGGGCACTATTATTCCGGTATTGGAAATGACCTAAAGATAATTACGTATATTAAAATTTTGGAGGTATGGAAAAATCGGAGAGCCAGCCAAGTCCAATGAATGGCGGTAGGGTGCTGGAATTCAATAAATATTCTAATTATCGTTAATTATTACACTAATGTGTTATATTAAATAAAAATGAAGCAAACTTTTTCAGCGTCAGTTATTGGTTCATCTATTGAGTATATTCTAACATACATTCTCACATGTTGGTGAATGACTCACTTTTTCTATTTCTTGTAAAAACGAATTATAATAACCACAGACCTACAACTATACCATAGCTAGTATAAATCTGGCTGGAGACCTTCAAAATAGTATATTTCATTATCTGTCCGGAAACTAGGCTTTTCCGGTGAGCGCACGACAGTTTCTGCTGTGAGGCGTAGCCGAACACCTGATGTCGTGCAAGCACAGGAAAAGCTGTTTCTGCACATGTAATGAACGATATTTTTCATAATACCTCTCTGAAATCACAACATAAACTTATTATAATTTTGCGTATCAAAAATCATGTCATAATACATTTTGTATTAAAATATAAGCAAACGTCAAACTTGCAAGACAAGCATGACACAGGTATTTATCTAATATTTATCAAACGTTGCTATGGAAATGTGTTTGTATGCTTTGTTGTAAATGAATAGGCAGCTAATTTTGACGTATTTGTGACAAGTAAGGTCAGAATAAATACAAAATTTTACTTAAAATTAGACTATTGACGCTAAAATGTACTAGACTAATTTTGTAGACTGCATCGCTCTATAATTTTAACCCAATTTATTATACTTTATGCTTATTTTGTGACTAAATAACTGGAAATTTAGCACTTAAAATTAGGGAGCGGGAAAACTTTTCCCGTGCGGGCGCACAGGAAAGACTTACCTACTTTCTTTGCTCTACAGAGACGTCGAAAATGATACTTTTCAGAGAGGTATTATGGAAACTATTTTCCTTCCATGTGTCAGCTATTAGTTACACAGCCGACTTAACGAAGAAATGTTACCTTTGTCTCAATCTTTTAAAACGTGCCGTAGTCTTACACATTATTAGGTATCAAAAACATTTTCGGTTCATTTCTTGTACGAAATAATAGGTCATGATGGCAGTTTAAATAAAAGTCAGATATTTTAAAAAATTATTTTATTGCTGATTACTAGATATAAGTTTGAACTTACTTCTTTCACTTTGTTATGCATATATCTCTATTCAAGAAAATAGCTATTAGTATCTAGTGCAAACATTCGAAGTAGTTTATGTAATAACTAACATTAAAGAGCGACCAAATGGGCTATAATTTGGGAGATTCGAAATATATTGCAAAGAAAAATTCAGCTCCATAAGAAGTAAAGAAAATTAATATATACTGATATCTGATGATTTGTGGATATTTTAACATCACTGCAATTTCACAATGATCACTCGAACCACAATTAGCATAATAACAGAATATTCTGGATATCTAGTCTATCCTATTATAAATTACTTTTTTCTTCAAACGTCAGGAAAATATAACATCATTCAATTGTGTTGTTCGGTAATTTTATCTTTTTCCTAGATCTTCCCTGAAAATTTGACAGCCACGGGATCAGTCTATTTAAATGGCAAAGACAAGTCACATACCTGTCAGAATAGCAGAACAAATAGAGACAAAGATGACATTACCGAATGCCGCTAATATACAGAGTAAAAGCCCCATTTTATATTAATGAAAAAGCTCAGCGGCAGTTGTACTTTTACTGCCCGCTGGTTTATTCAAACAAATAACGAGTTTTTAATTCGTTGGGCAATTATGTCATGTCATATGTGACCTATCTGTCAATTTTCTAGAATGTCGACAATATTTTCAAGAAATAAATTCAGTTGACTCTTGATAGCTGTTTTACTGCCGACTGCCGTCGCTGTCAGCCGCAGGTCTTTTTCAGTCGCTCGGGAAATTTAAAGAACTAATTTTATTTTTAATATAAGTCAAATATCTGAACGTCTGAAGAAAAATAGCATGCGTTAATCGCAGTAAAAGGGACTTTTTGTGGCTCGTCTGTAGTTGTCGAACTGGT
>JAEQML010070624.1:0-16664 GCA_016904865.1 Pissodes strobi | reverse complement strand
GCAACAACTACCAACAACAAACCGGCAACTCGCCCCAACCACAGGAAACAAATCGGTCCGGCGCTGTCTCTGCTAAGCAGAACCCAAGACAAAATCCGGCAACGATGGAAGAGCCAGTGCCTGAAAGAGAAGCCTTTGTCCAACAGAAGAAGCGCGGATTTAAAAAAGGGTCAAAAGACATGACAGAACAACAACAACGTAACAAACATGACCTCCGGCGGGACTTCCGATTCGTCTTCGGTCGAGTGTGCACGTGTCGGGTATCGGCCATTTTGTTCCAGCTTCATATACATATATGGTAGTTTGGGGGCACATGGGGCTTTCAGGGACTGTGTAGATTCCCCAAATAAGATTCGGACGTCCAGCCGGGGGTTAGAGCCCCGTGAATGTACAAGATTTAAATGTGTGTGAATGTCCAGCCGGTGGTGTTCGAACCTTAAAACAAGCCGTGCATGTACAAGTCGGGGCCCCAGGAGTATATACTCGACATACTGGTAGCCCCAAAAATAGTATCTCTATCCACCAAGGTGTAACCGATGTAGAAGGGTCGCTCTACCTCTTGCTAAGCCTGGATAGGGGTCTTTTCTGGCTGAATTTTCGAAAGAAAAAGGCCAACAGAGATTTGTACTACTACTACTATAACCTCCGGCGAAAAGTCGATCGCAAAATTGGCTCCAGAGAGGACTTCGATGAATTCCAAGCAACCAAACCAATCAACAAGGATAAGAGGATATGGCTCTTCATATCCAAAGTGAAAACCCACATCACTGAGGACATCATAAGCAACTACATCTCCAAACATGCAAATACATCAAAGGACCGGAATACGTTAAGCTTTGCGAGGTAAAAGACCCTAATCCTACTCAAAGCTGCTTTATGGTGGGAGTGGATCCTGTTCTTCAGGACAATGCCTATCAGGAGGGCTTCTGGCCAAGTGGTATTGCATTCAAAAGATTTAACTTCTCAATGGGCAGAAATTTTTTAGTGAGGGACAAACAGGATCAATCCAATCCCCGGGACTATAGCGGAATCAGAATAAAACAATATCTAAGCATCTCCGAATTCTCCATTTAAATATCCGTTCCATAAGGAATAAGATAGCTGAAATCGAAGCCTTTCTTGAAACAATTGAAGCCACGAAACAATACGACGTGCTCTGTTTTAGTGAACACCATCTAACCAGCGACGAAATGGACATTTGCAAGGTGCAAAATTGTGAGGTTCAATCATTTTATGCCAGGGATCAGAAAAAATGTGGTGGTACCATGATTATGACAAAGCCCATGACGAAATACAAACCAATGGACGCAGTGAACATGTCAGTGGAATCACACCTCGAACTGTCCGCTATAGAACTGAGAGACTATAATATTGTTACGGCTAGCCTAACAACCATCCGAACGTTTTTGTGCTACCCTATAAAACTAGCCGCCGCCGTGCCGCTCGCTTCCCTGTCTGTATGACTTATCGCCCGGCCGGTCGCGAAGTTTCGGGATAGCTGGAATTATCTCGATGGCTTCGTCGAGATCATATAGAGTGGCCTCGGAATACTTCCCGAATATTCGTGATAGATTGGAGATTATATATAAGCAGACCTAAGGCGAATGTTGGTCAGTCAGTCGGATAGTTCAGTTCAGTTAATCATTGAGTGTTGAATAGATATTAGTGGTAAAGTTAAGAGTAGTATAGAGTGTTAAATTGTATACAGTGGTAGTGAATAAAGAGAATATTAGTTGAAAATAAGCAAAGTTGTAATTCTGTTAAGAACCCACGGGAAAAACGTAACATTTGGTGTCAGAAGTCGGATTGTGAAGGGACCGGACTTGCGAAGTATTTTTCGAGGAAAGAAGAGGTACAAGTACGTCAACGAGACCGTTTGATTGGTGGATTCTGGTAAAAGTTTATAACATTCTATGGTCAATACAAGGCAACAAACGGCAGAAATGGAGCAAATTAATAAAATGTTGGCCGATTTCATGGAAAATTTAAATGCTGAGAGGCAAGCGGATCGGGAAAAAGATGAACGTAAAAGAAAAGCAGAACAGGACCGGCTTCAGAAAATTTTAAAAGACCAGGAAGATAAAAGGCAAAAAGAACAGGACGACCGGCTTCAGAAAATTTTGCAAGATCAAGAAGATAAAAGGCAAATAGAACAGGACCGGCTTCAGAAAATTTTACAAGATCAAGAAGATAAAAGGCAAGCGGAACGGGAAGAGGCTGAAGGTAGAAGGCAAGCAGAACAGGAACAGCTGCAGAAATGGATGCTGGATGTAATTGTAGGCGAGCAAGGAAAATTACAGAAAATATTGGACGGACAAAATGAGAAATTTGAAAAAGAAGTAAACAATATTCAAAAAGAAGTAGGAGACGTACAGCAAGAAATGAGGAATTTACAAGCAGAATTTAGCAGACTAAAAAATCAAGGACCCACCGAGAGGGTATTCGCCACAGGGCATAACATCAAACCTCCAACGTATGACGGTCAAACCTCCTGGACAATGTACAGAAGGCAGTTTGAAGCCGCTGCTGTTGCCAACGATTGGAATATCGAAGAAATGGCTACATCACTGATGGTAGCGCTTCGTGGGTCTGCCCTAGAACTACTGCAGACTATTCCCATCAGCCAACAAGGGAAATATGGCATACTTACTATGTTGGAGACCAACATAGAAGACAACTGTATCAGGCACAAGTTAAGTCCCGACATCAGAAGCCTGGTGAAAACCTGCAAGAGTTTGAGGCAGACGTCAGACGTCTCATTCAGTTGGCCTATCCGGGAGCAACCGAAGAATTTCAAGAGGAACTTGTTGCTGAATATTTTGTGGACGGTGTCAGAGATCCAGAAACTCAGAAGATGTTACGTCTAGTCAAGTTTGATAACAGCCGTGAAGTTTTGGGTAGAGCTCTGGAAATCGAGGCGGCCTGTAACATTTCTAAGCCAGCAATCAGGGACGTATCCATCAAGGAAGAAAATTTGGCGAACAGTTGTGAACTAACTGAAATTGGCGGCATTTTGAAGAAATTAACCGAAGTTCTTCAGGCCACGGGGAGGTTACGGGAGTCACTAGAAGTTAGGCCATACACCCGTAATCAGTGCTATAGATGTGGCAAGACTGGACACTTCAAAAGAGACTGTCGAGTACAAAGATTCCAGAAGCCAATAGAAGATAGGCCACATAACCGAAATACATCAAAACAGTGTTATAGATGTGGAAAGACTGGACATTTCAGAAGAGACTGTCGAGTACGGATATTCCGGGAGCCAACAGAAGTTAGACCATGTAATCGAAAGGCTATAAATCAGTGCTATAGATGCGGCAGGACTGGGCATTTCAAAAAAGACTGTCAAGTACAAAGATTCCGGGAGCCACTTGAAGATAGGCCACGTAACCGAAATGTTTCAAATCAGTGCTATATATGTGGCAACATTGGGCATTTTAAGAGAGCCTGTCGAGTACAACTACGACCTACAGCTCCATCCAGAGACAACAGCAGTTCAAAGCCAAGTCAGGAAGAGTTGAAACAATATAACTTTAAGGCTAAGCACAGGGAAGGAAGATGGCATAGTAATACAGATGCTATATCCAGAAGGTCATGTGAGGATAATTATAAACATCGCCAAAAAATTGACCAACGAGAAGGAATCACTCCCATTAGGCGAATCAAGTTTAAGGTTGATCAGCAGTGGACCACAGAGCAACTGAAGAAGGATCAGCTTGAGGATAATGAAATAGCACTGCTACTAAAAGCTAAGGAAGAACGTCAACCAAGACCAAGCTGGAGAGATATTTCAACTAAGGGATCTACTTTTAAATCTCTGTGGGCTCAGTGGGACTCCCTGGTAGTTGAAAATTGACTCCTTAAACGAGCCTGGGAAAGCGCCGATGGCAAAGTAGTGAAGACGCAGTTAGTGGTACCAAGGAAGAGGGTAACGGAAGTTTTGGACGAAGTACATAATAGAAAGTTTGGTGCTCACCTCGGAGTTAACGGAATGATTGACAAGATCCGCGACAGATTTTACTGGGTCAACTACTGCCAGGATGTGAAATCATGGTGTCGACAGTGTTCAACCTGTGCCTCAAGTCAAGGATCCCAGACAAGATCCAGTGGGAAGATGAAACAGAATGATGTGGGACTACCGTTTGAACGTCTCGCCAGTGACCGAACGAAGGCTCGATATGATCTCCAAGCTAACTCTAGGGGATTTCGGATGAACGATAAAGTCTGGTTATATAACCCGCAAAGGAAGACAGGAAGATCTCCCAAGCTATCACCAGTATGGGAAGGACCCTATACAGTCCTCAAAAGAATTAATGACGTTGTGTATAGAATTCAGCGTAGTCCCAGAAGCAAACTGAAAGTTGTCCACCTCGACAGCTTGAAAGCATATCACGGACATGAAGTAGCTGATCGAGACGATCGGAATTAAGAGGGAGGCAATGTTACGGCTAGCCTACCAACCATCCGAACGTTTTTGTGCTACCCTATAAAACTAGCCGCCGCCGCGCCGCTCGCTTCCCTGTCTGTATGACTTATCGCCCGGCCGGTCGCGAAGTTTCGGGATAGCTGGAATCATCTCGATGGCTTCGTCGAGATCATATAGAGTGGCCTCGGAATACTTCCCGAATATTCGTGATAGATTGGAGATTATATATAAGCAGACCTAAGGCGAATGTTGGTCAGTCAGTCGGATAGTTCAGTTCAGTTAATCATTGAGTGTTGAATAGATATTAGTGGTAAAGTTAAGAGTAGTATAGAGTGTTAAATTGTATACAGTGGTAGTGAATAAAGAGAGTATTAGTTGAAAATAAGCAAAGTTCTAATTCTGTTAAGAACCCACGGGAAAAACGTAACAATATGATAATCCTTATGGTCTATCGTCCTCCAAATAGAGATTTTAATGTTTTTTTTGAATGTTTTGGAAGACACACTGCAGCTTATTCTATATAATTCTTACAAATATTTAATTATAAATGGAGACTTCAACATAATTTTCAACTCTAACAATCAAAGGGAAAAAGAACTTATTGATTTGACAAGTGGATTTGGTCTGGCTCAGCAAATCTCTTTGAACACAAATCGGGTAAATTGCATCGATAATATTTTTGTTTACTTCACAGATTCTCTAGATTTTCTTACGGGGGTATATGATCCATTATTGTCCGATCACCTAGTGGTTGATATAGCTGTGGAGGTGAGTAGAGTGACCCCTGTGATTAGCTATCATGAGAGTAGACCCATTACAGCTAGAGGTATGAATGAAATGTATGAATATCTGGAGAGACAGAAGTTCAGTTTTCTGGGCAACCAGGGGGATATTGTCAATGTTGAAAATAAATTCAATGCATTTTTGCTTATCTTAAAGGCGGGGATAGACTTCTATTTCCCTGTAGTAAAAAAGAAAAATCATACCTCTAAAATACACTGGTTTAACGACCGTCTGAGAAATATGCGGGAAATGTTACAACTCCTTACAGAATTCAACGAAAATAGGCCATCTGAAAATTTAAAACGGCTTATAAAAGATTTTAAAAAGAACTACAAACAAAGCGTAAAAAAAGCAAAAAAGGAAGGTTATACCAATTACATTATCAATTCCTCAAACACGATTAGGGCATCCTGGGAGGTTGTAAATACCTATAGGGGCAAAAGGGACGCATCCAAAGGGAATGAAAACATATCGCCAGACGATTTTAATACTTTTTTCGCAAACATTGCTCAGGAAACACTGAAACAAGTCTTGCCAACAGATAAGAGTCATCGGGAGTACCTAGCCATGAAAGACATAGGAACTAAATACAAATTCAGGTTTAAGGAGGTAAGTTACAATCAGGTAAGAAAAGCCATAAACTCGCTCAAAAACAAGAGCAGCAAAGATATTTATTATATAAACGTCCCCATGATAAAACAACTAAAAAATCTCTTAATAATTCCCATCACTAAACTAATTAATCTTAGCATTAAATCGGGTGTCTTTCCAACAGGGCTAAAGAAATCGAGGGTAATACCAGTCTTTAAAAAGGGGATAAAACCAACCTAGGTAACTATCGTCCTATTTCATTGGTGCCAGTCATATCCAAAATCTATGAGTGTCTGCTAAAAGAGCAATTATATGAGTACTTTGAAAATCACACCATATTCACAAACAGCCAGCATGGCTTCAGGCAGGGAAGATCAACAGTGCTGGCGGTTCTCGAGCTTCTGGGATGTATAGTCGGCGCTTTTGAGGAGGGGCACCATGCTGACATGGCTTGCTGCGACCTGTCGAAGGCGTTTGACTGTGTGTCTCACGAGATAATTTTGGATAAGCTGGAGTTCTATGGTGTTGAGCGTACTAGCCTGGACCTTATCGGCAGCAACCTAGGAGACCGTAGACAAAGGACAGAGCACAATGGTAAGGTCTCAAGTGAGTGGGCAGAGGTAAAACACGGTGTACCTCAGGGTTCGGTGCTAAGTCCCCTGTTATTCCTGGTTTATATTAATGACATTAACACTGCCTCGCCAGACACTAGAGTGTTGTTGTTTGCGGATGACACGTCTATCGTAGAGTGTGGGGGACCTAAACACCCTTAAAGTGAGAGTAAATGATTGTGTGCATGACCTGAATGAATGGTTTAGAGCAAATAAACTAACATTAAATGAATCAAAGACAGAAAAAATTGTATTTAGCCTTCGGGAGGTAGCTGAGGCAAACGCGGAGGAAGTGAGGTTTCTGGGCATATACCTTGACCCGAGCTTAAAATTTGAAACACATGTAGAGCATGTGGCGAAACGACTCGCAAAAAGTATTTTCCTATTGTGAAACCTGACAGGTATCATGCCAGAAGCCTTGCTACTTCAGACGTACTATGCTATCTTCCAGTCGGTGGCGGTGTATGGCGTTTTGGTCTGGGGTCACTCGGCACATGTTCACAGAATCTTCGCACTACAACGAAGGGCTATCAGGGTGATAGCGGGTATGAGGTATAGAGATGACGTAAGGACGACCTTCATAAGGCTAGGAGTTATGACCTTGCCCAGTCGTTACATATATGAGTGCCTTCTGTACTGTCATAAAAACCTGCACCTTTACAATCGGAATCAACTTTACCATCAATACCCACTATATGTGCATAAAATTGTTTAACTGGCTCCCAGGCAGAATAAAGTGTATTTCCTCTCAAAGGTTATTTAAAATAGAAATTAAAAAATTGTTAATAAACTTAGAACCCTATAGTTTAGGAGAGTTTTGTCCAGATATGTAAAACTGTGTTACTTTTTTGACGTCATTTCATTTTGTGTTTGTAGTATCATGATTTGAAATAAAGCAATTGTTGTTAAAAAAAATACCCTACCAGTCAGGGAAACCTTATAAGGTTGGAATATCTGCGACTGGAAAAATCACGCATATCGTCCAACTATCATGGTCCTCTATTCTACAACAAACTTCCTATGGTGATTAAAGATTTGCCAGAGAGACAGTTCATGGGTGCTGTCAAAAAAATTCTGACTCAGAATGCTCTATAAGGCTGACGCATTTCTCAACTATATATTTTAAACTGACTTAAGATTGCAGTGTGTCTTCTATAACCAATTTTAGTTTTAATAAGTATTTTATTACTTCAATTTTTTTTTAAATAAGTTTTTAATAGTAAAAAATTTTAATATGTTGTATATTGTATTGTAGTGTTATTTAAATTTGTTATTTTGTACAATTTTATCTCTGTAGATGTCTAATATTACTATTGACTTACTGACGTGTGTAAGCAAACTTTTTTCTATTAGGCATGAATAAAGAATTTGATTTGAATTTGATTTGAATTTGAGTCTGAAAGAACTCTACACTGTGGCGACAACACACCAACCGCCCCAGCTACATATTCATCATTTTCCCATTCCACGCCTGGAATGTTAAAATCACCACAAATTAAAATATCACTACATACAGTCTTCTCCATTATATTTTCAACAGTTTTACAGAAAGTTTCATAAAGCTCTAAGTTAGATTTAGGAGGTAAGTACTAACACAAATTAAGATCTTACTTGCTCCTTTCCCTAAAAGCACAAACATTCAATTGACTTATTATCACAAATAACTCAAGTCACAGGTACTGAACACTTAGCTGCCAAGAGTACTCCTCCACCTCTTGATTTGGCACTTGTTTCATTGGTTCGGTCACATCGAAAAATAGTAAAACCTTCAAATCCTATTTTCGCATCCTGATTCCTGAATATCATCATTCAGCCAGGTTTCCATAAAGACGACAATGTCAAATTCAAATTTTTCATGTGAAATTAAAATATCATGGAGTTTAGTCCTGATTCCTCGCACATTTTGGTAGTATAAAGAAACTGGCTGGTCCGGTAACTTTAAAACCTCATGTTCCCTGCAGGACGTCGCCGAAAATTTATGGAATTACAATTGGAATTATGATGGTATACCTCTCTAAATCCGTAACTATTATGATACTGACCTTGCGTGGGTTGAGCTCTTCCAGAATAGTCATTTCTCACAAAATGACCTCGATAATCACTGTTAGTGTTGTTCGAGATGTTGTTGGAGTTCTTGCAATATTGGCCCATACCAACAGTATTACCTCTAATGCCAACGCCTGGTGCACCAATTCTAAAGTTGAATTTTCGAAAAACTAGGTTTTCTGGCCAGAATGATTCGGTGTTGAAGCTATCACAGAATTTCGAACCAATGCCTAGTTTGAAAGAGTTTGTATCACCGGACTTTAGTCTTTTCACTATAATCTGATCCTCAGTATCTAATGTAATTTTTGATTTTATATATCTCAAAACAGATGCCTCATTAGATGATCTTACAACTCTGCCAATATAAAACCAAATCTTACTGGCTTCACCCTTAAAATCTTCAGCTGCATCTTTACTAGTCCCGGTTATTAATTTGGGTTTTGCTTGGGGTTTGGCAAGTAGTTCTGCCCTATTGCTGTACAGTGTCACCATTGCATTATTTACTGCAGCTCCAATATTTTCTGTCGTGATTAACTATTGTACTTTGTTTGGATTTTTATTCTCTGCTTCATTAACACAAACAATAGCTTCTTTGGAGTTATTTGACACAGAGTATCCAGAGTTATTAAATGTTTGTTGAAGTTGTTCGAATTTTTCATTAAAATTGCTCTAGATAAGCTTCAGTTTCTGGTCAAATTCTTTAATTAATGTTTGTTGTTGCTTAGGCAATGTGGCCTCAAGGTGGGGTTTCATCTGTTCCACAATATTGGTGGCGTTGCCCTGGCAACCCCAAACTGATTGAATACAATTTTCACAGGCAAAAAGTAGTACCCTTTTAACAAGACAGATTACTTGAGCCTCTGAGGTGGACAGTTCAGCACAGGATAAACAATGCATATCACCACAATAGTCACAAATCATTTTGTAATCAATTTCTTTACTTGTTAAATCATTTTTACATTTTGAGCAGAATGACATCTTTTGGTCTTAGAAAGATATCCCAATCTGGCAACAATGTACTGCTGGCAGCACCAACACAATACACAAATACAATAGAGGTCACAGAAGGTCAAAGATCGCCACACAAGATTTGTCGCGATTTTATGCTTTTCAGGCACAAAAACACAACTATTACTTGAACAATAGTTGGAACACAACCAATAAGCCAATGTAGAATGCACCACACAAATTATTTAACTTAAAATACACCAACATGCACTTTCTAAATAGGAGAAAAAGCAGTGTTTGGAAGTTACTTCATGTTCTTTTTCAACTTTTTGTGTAAGGCTGTGTAATTGGTCTTTTAGATTTTTGGTTTCTGTTACAATTTCTGCATAAGTCTGAGTGGAAGTCAGAGGCTTTTCGATTTTAACTTTTAGCTCATTAATTTCTTCTTTTATTGTTTTAACTTCCGTGCTTCCTTGCTTAATGGTTGCAATACAATCTGGGCAAAAGAAGAGGACACCACAAGACTGGGTCATTATTGCTCGTATAGCTGATGATGTAAGTTTAGCACAATCTTTGCATACTGTGTTCTTACAGAAATCACAGAGGGCTCCAAATAGGTCTTTAATTTCTTTGCTCTTGCTCCAGTAGTGATATTCTTTCACGTTCAAATGATATTTTAGTTAAGTGTGACAGGCACCATCCTGCATTCTTGATTACTTTAAACCTAAGTAGATTTCATCCTTTTGATTATTGTGAAGAAATGTATGATTTCAAGAATGGTGATTTTAGATTTTGGAGGTCTTAACAGCTTCCTTCTCAGTACGAATTGGGATAGTTTGTTTGTCTTTGACGAGGCCATAAATTTGGACTGTTTTTATAATGCATTGAGCATTAATAGAAGAAAATGCAAACAGAGGTAAGACAGTCTGGAATATGGTAGGAAGTTTGACTAACAAAAAGCAAAAAAAATTAATGCAATATCCTCCAACAACTGGGAGACAAAAACAGGACGGAATTGGAAATATTAAATGGCATAAACGAGACATTTTTAAATATATGCCCAGATCTCAGTTCAAACCAAGAAATGGCACTTTGCAAAGTAGAGACAATCAACAAGTCAATTTTCCTAAAGCCAACAAACACACAGGAAATGCATAAAACCATTCTAAGTCTAAAAAACAAAAAATCGGTAGGACACGCTGAAGTACCCATTGTATTGATTAAAAACACAGCAGAAATTATAGTCCCAATACTTACATACATGGTAAACCTCTCCCTCTCGAGTGGTATATTCCCAGAAGCAAAGCATTAAAAGTTGCACAGGTCAAACCAATCTACAAAAAAGGTGAAAATGGATATGTGAGCAACTACAGACCAATAGCTTTATTAAGCAACATTAGCAAGATCTTTGAAAACATAATAAACAGCAGGATGGTGGAGCTTTTGATAGGGAGAACGTCCTTTCAAACTACCAAAATGGATTTCGGTCAAAAAAATCAACAACTGGAGCAATCTATCAAACTCTGGACGAAGTACAAAAAATGTTAAATAACAAAACTCAACCTCTTGCTATGCTCCTTGATCTATCAAAAGCTTTTGATAGTGTCGAACACAAACTGTTGCTAGCCAAGCTTGAGAGATCTGGTATCAGAGGAGTTGCCCTCAAACTTCTTGACAGCTATCTTCAAAACAGGAAACAATGTGTAATAGAGAGAGATGAGAATGGTAATGATCAGAAATCGGACCTAAGAACGGTAAAAAAAAGGGGTACCACAGGGGTCAATCCTCGGACCGTTGCTCTATTTATTATATACAAATGAACTGCCAAAAGTAACAAAGTAGCACACTGTACAGTTTGCAGATGACACAACTATTATCGCCAATACAAATAAAAATGAGGATGCAACAGAGGAAGTTTATAATGCAATGCAAACTCTGGAGGAGTGGTTTATAGCCAACAATCTAACAATTAATGTTAACAAGACCCAAGTACTGGAATTTGGCTTCAAGCAAGTAGAAACAGGAAACACATTTGAGAGAGATGGAAGGCTGATTACTGCCGCCAAGTCAGCCTCCTTTCTGGGTGTGCATCTAGACTACAGGTTGGACTGGAGGGACCATATATATGATCTTGCAAAAGCTACTGCCCGATATACCTATTTACTAAAGGTGATAGCAGCCAACATTTCAGCACAGTCAGCTATAGAGGTTTATCATGCATATGTACATTCAAGAATAAGGTATGGCATAATTTTTTGGGGAGGTAGTTAGTGACATCAATAGGATAGCAGTCCTTCAAAAGAATGTATAAGAAGCATTTTCAACATGAAACAAACTGAGAGCTGCAGGGAGCTGGGCATCCTCACTATGACTGGTACCTATATTTATGAATGTGCTACATTTATCAAAACAAATCCTGATCTTTTTACGGATTTAACTAGGAATCATGAATATAACACAAGGCAGAAGGATGATCTCTTAGAAAACAAAACAAACTTCTCCTATTTACAGAAAAATGTCCATTTATTTATTTTTTTTATTTATTATAGTTATAGTTTTCTCAATAGTAAAAATATTCAATAAGTTGCCCCTTACATTAAGATACAAACCCTTATTAACATTTAAAAGCAAACTAAAACAGTTGCTTATTGCTAAGGCTTATTATTCGATCGAGGAATACTTCAGTGATGGGCTCTTGTGTGTGGGATAATGATCTCTGTGTATATATTTAATATTTGTATTTATATCTATCTTTTATTTTATTTTAATTTAATTATGTAAAATTACTAGTGGGCTGTTACACTATTATTTCATTGTGCAATTTACTGCTCTTATTTGATTGTCAAATCGTACATAATAATTTTATTAGGTACTGTTTTATTTTTGTGTGAATTTTATTGTATCTTATGGTGTGCTGTACTTTATATGGTTATATAGTTATTAGTTATTGTATTTTATTTAGAATGTAGACCTGTTTCACGCCGTAAGGTAAAGATATTTGTATGTTTGTCAGGAAACAAATAAAGATTTTTGATTTGATTTGATTTGAGCCATGCTTTCACGTGTTTTGTTCCAGTCATGACGGTTAAAAACAAATTTAAGTTTCTGATTTGGTTCGATGCAGAACTTAAATCGAATGTTTGGTAAAAAAAGAGTGGTGCATGCAAAGTATAAGCAGTCTAAGATATTGGCGGACTATGAAATGTTCAGCAGTCTGAGAACAGTTTGCAAATATCGAGCTAACCAGTGTTATTCAGATTATGCTGAACGAACACAGTACTCTTAGTAATAATCCGAAATATTTTTGGAAATATATTCGAGAAAAGATGCAAAATATGAGCATTCCAGCCACTGTGAAGTATCATGATTTGGTAGGTGAAGAGGGTCATGAAATAGAAAATTTATTTGCACAGTATTTTTCATCAGTTTACTCTAATACTTTGAACATTTCAAATTTTATTAATAATAATAATAATAATAATACTCCTTTATTTCAGATCACACACGTATTACAACATACATATATACAATGAAATGACGTCAAAGAAAATACAAAAAAAATATTCTAAAAACTAAAATTCAAGTAATCGAACATACTATATGGTTCCATATCAATTAGTATCTCTTTTAAAGTTCTCTTAAATGTTTTTACATTGGTAATGTTCTTAACTGAGAGTGGCAATTTGTTAAATAATTTTACACACATATAGTAAGGACTCCTTTCAGTCAGTCCCAATCGATGGTTTGGATACAGTAAATTGTAATTTCTAGTGCTATAACTATGTATTGAAGCAGTCTTAAAATTATCTCCATTCTTAAAAGCAAACAAAATGCATTCGTTAATGTATAGACCATAAATGGTCACAATCTTAAGTTCTCTAAAACTACCCTTACATGATTCCATAAAACCTAACTTTTTAATTGTTCTTAAAACTCTTTTTTGCATCACAAACACCCTTTGTGCTTGTGCACTACCTCCCCAGAAAATGATGCCATATCTCATAACGGATTCAAAATTGGCACAATATAAAATTTTAGCGGTTACAATATTTACATAACTACACACCACTTTCAATCCATATCCTATTTTACTTAATTTTAAACACAAATTATCAATATGTTGATCCCAGGTCAAGAACATGTCAATGGTAACACCCAGGAATTTGGTTTCTTGTTCTAAGGTATATTTATTTTTCATTAAAGTTAAATTCTCCGGTGTGTGCATCGAATTTTGTTTTGTTTTGAATAGAACTAAGCTAGTTTTAGCATCATTTACAATCAATTTATTTTGAAAAAACCAGGCAGAAGTTTCACTCAAAGCGTGCTCTGCACTACTCAAGATATCAGAAATTGATGTTCCTGTGACCAACAAATTTGTATCATCAGCAAAATTTGTAATCAAAAAGTTATCTTCTACCACATTTAAGTCATTAAGATATATAACAAACAGTAAGGGGCCGAGAATACTACCTTGTGCAATACCTATGTCGCTTACTTTTACACATGATTTTGTGGAGTTTATAACTACTCTTTGTGGCCTTGCTGATAAGTAGGTCTGTATCCACATTAAAGCATTACCTCGAATGCCATACTTTTTTAATTTATATAACAAGATATTATGGTTTATGCAATCATAGGCCTTGTTTAGATCCAAAAATAAACCTAAAGCTAAATTTTTATTTTCCAGGTGTTGTAAAATGGCCGTGGTGAATTGAAATATTGCTGTGGTTGTTGATCTACCTGTAAGGTAACCGTGTTGTCTTGTTGAGCAAAGTCCACACTCATTAATGAAAGCTGTCAGTCTAGAGCACATTGCCATCTCAAAATTTTTTGAAAAACTTGGAAGAATACTAATAGGCCTATAATTATTTAAATCTTTCATAGAGCCCTTATTTTTATAGAGTGGTTTGATATTTGCCATTTTTAATTGATCCGGAAAAATTCCAAACTTTAATGAGTTATTTAAAATATGTTTCAAGACTTTCAGAATTCTACCCACTGACATTTTAACAATGTTACTTGGAATTTCGTCTTCACCACTGCTATATTTATTTTTTAACTTGTGTGCTATGTCTAGCAATTCATTGTCTGTTACTTGTTTTAGATATATTGACTTGTCATTCTCAACAATTCTACACTGAAATGCAAGGTCAGTTTGATTCTTAAGCAGTTCAGAGATAGCACTTATTAAATGGTTGTTAAAATCATCAGAAAATCTTTGCTCATTATAAATAAACTGTCCTACACCCTGTCTTACTTTCCCATTGATTTCATTGCATATGTTCCACATGCATTTTATTTTATTGTCCGATTTTAGAACTCTTCCTTCAAGTCTTTCTATTTTTTCCGATTTCAACAACGTATCATATTGTTTTTTTCTTTCTTTGTAAATGAATTTGTAATGTGGACTATGCAAAAAGTTTTTTTTTTATTATTGTCTGTAAAAAATCTTCTGTAAAAGAGCTGTTTATCAAATTCTCTTAATAGGTCAAAAGAAATTTTTTGCCCTGCATGGTCTGAGATGTGTTATTCAATGACATCAGTTTTAACATTAACAAGATTTGTAAAAATATTGTCAAGGCAACTCTTGCAGGTTGTTGTTATTCTTGTGTTTTGATAAACTGTACCTACTAAATTATAAAAATTCATGAGAGAAAATAGGCTATTTTTATATGAATTTTCTGCAAGCATTTCGATATTGAAATCTCCTACAATAAACACATTTATGTTCTCATTTCCTAAACATAATAACATTTGCTCTAGATTTCTAAAAAAATATATCTTTATTTCCTGATGGTGGTCTGTAAATTGTCACTAAAACAATTATGTTCTTATTTAGTGAACACCTAATAGCCGCACATTCTATATCACCTTTTACAGATAAATCACATATTTCTGTTGTAAAGTAAAAAATAAATGATTTCTCACATATATTGCACTGCCTCCATGTTGTCCTTTCCCTCTACAAAAGTAGCTGGCTAATTTGAATTGATCTAGTCCAATTTGCTTTAGTTCTTCTTCAGATTTCCAATGCTCTGTTATTCCTAAGAATAAACATTCAGAGTTATCCTTTAAGAGTTCTTCAAGTAGAATAACACTATTGCCAATTGATTGAACATTTTGATGTATCACACTATATTTCAATTTCTGTTTGTTTCCAGTGTCTAGGATAAAAAATCTGGTTCTTGATTACCATAGTTCGTGCTTTGCTGATACTTTTTTATCTTTTGAATAAATACTGGGCATTTATGGTCTCTTGCAGAATGCCTACGCTCTTTAAGGTTTAATCTCTTGCAGTTAGGACAGTTTAATTGAAATTCTTCCTTACATAGGTTTGCTTCATGCTTGCCCCCACATTTATGACAGCACAGATCTGATTTGCAGTGCTTTGCTATGTGACCAAAATAGCAACATTTAAAACACATTGCTAGATTGATATACTCTTGTAAATAAATCTTCGTTAAGTCGAAGATTATTTTTTCCTTTTTTATAAGCCATCGAAAGATATCAGGTGTCATTTGAAATATCCAATTTTCCTTTCGTACATTTCTACAATCTCTTTTGGTGACAAATTTCAGTAATGTCTTTACATTTGAACCAAAATTGTCTCTCATTTCTGGGTTTTCATCTATGAATAGGTCAATAAATTCTTTCTGATCATATCTACGCCGGTAAACATTATCATTGGGTCTGTGTTTTGAATCTCCTTCAACTCTAGGTCACTATTTTTTTCCAAAGCTTTTCTAAGTGTTTGCTGCTATTGCTCGTCTTCACATTCAATTATCACTACTTCACTCTGTAATTTCTTAACATTTTTGAAGGTTCCTGTGCTTTCATTACTGCAGGTTATATTTCGCTTTAGCTCTTTTATGACTTCCTTGGGGTTATCTTGGCTTTTCATCTTAATCAATGTTTCATGCTTCCTCTTGTTGGGTGGTGGGGTGATCCATTTTTCTGCTTGCTTAGAAGGAGCTATGTGGCTTAATACACTGCTGTATGTCCTATTTGAGGGACCTATATTGACTGTTTGTTCTTTTTCCTGTGTTGTATCAGAACAATAGCATTGCTCTCCAAGAAAGCTATCCTGGATGCGAGCCGTAAGTTCTCTGCTTCAATTCTTCCTATTTTATATGCAAATTTGGTTGCCATTTTATGAATCAGAAAAGTGGATTCGCGAAGTGTCTTTCCCTCATTGGCCGGTACCTGTTCTCGCTCCGAGTATTCATTAATACTTTCCAAAGCTGCCAAAGCAATTTCTA